>CM060591.1:9025585-9263085 GCA_030578255.1 Tiaroga cobitis | reverse complement strand
TTCCCTGAGTTCCTAGGTTTTCTATGAAAGCTAGGAAACAGGTTTTTTATGTGAAGGTCGTTTTTGCCAGGGAAATCAAAGGGATGTGAAGTTTACTCGCGGTCCCTTGAGCATCTCTTCCGTTCAATGGCACATGAAACGAATGCTTTAACATTAATCAGGTTAATGCCGCAAGACCTATTCTGTACTGTAATGTCAATGTGTCATGCAAAGAAAAGCCCCTTAATTTCAGTAATACAAATATTATCTGCAAGGGTTTTTTTATAATTCATAATAATTAATCATTTAAGATTTAAAGTACACTACAAGTGCACCCCTTTTCACAATTGATATTCTGCTCTCTATATATGGCTAATAAGTAAGGGATAATGTACATCTAGCCGGCTGTTATCGCAGAATAAATCCCAACAGGGAGATCAGGACTTGCAACCGGCTGGATGTACATTATCTGCTTTTTACACGGCTACTTGCCACATAAATAAATAATTACACACAAAATATTGAAATAAACGCAAAGCTTCGGCAAAGCAAACGTATTTTTAATCAATAAATTAAAAATGATTATCCCCTTAATTAATAATTAAGGGGATAAGAGATTGATTTTAGATTAAACTGTTTTAAAATCTTACCTGTTTGTTATCATATAATCCAGTACAGTTTACAAAACAATCGTTGCAAAATGGCAGCAGCTGCGTTTGTATGAACAAGATACCCAGATGACATAATTAAATAATTGTACATAAAATATTGATTTGAGTTTTAATATTTTATTAGCTCACCAAACGCGAAACTTCCACAAAGAAAAAACGTTCCTATCAAGCACTGACTTCAGTTACCCAGATGAGCCTGCGTTATCTTTTACTGGTTGTTTTCAGGGAATAACATTACAATCTTTGGAGAATTGTGTTATTAATTTATGACTTTTGTCCTCCGTTCTCTCAAAGTCCATCATTTATGATACTTAGTATTAATCGCTGTAAAACAGTTAGGGGATGTGGCATGCATGTGGTATTTGAAAGGAAAGGAGAAAGGAAAAGGTTGCAATGAGGGAATTTATATTCTCCCCCACAGCAGCATTGCCAGCATACATGCACACACAGACGGCACATGGTCTGAATCAATATTAGAGAGCAGCACCCAAATCACTGTATTAAATGTTAACCTTTTAAAATAATGCTCCTGAGCCCCTGAAGGTTTTTGACTGGCAGCCATTCTGGCACATTGAACCGATGCCCTGCAGCCAATGGCAGAGCATGGAAGACATCACATGATGGCACATATGTGTTATAAGTGGATTAGCCCACAGCCTGCTGGGTAAAACAGATTAGAGCAGATCGCTTGAGTCGCAGATAGGCACAGTGTGGGTGCTGTAGAGTTCATGTTAAACCATCACATGCTTTTCAACACTTCACTACTGTAGACAATAGATATCATTAAGGCCGTGCCCTCACTACATGATATTTGCTCTGAATTTGCTGTTGCAGATAAAAGATCGAGGTCTGTAACAAAACCCCCAGACTGTAGCCAAATCGGAGCTCTCTCCAGTCTCCGGCACACGTTAAGTATGAGCAATTCAGCAACAGTGATGTCTGATAGGAGGAAGCATGAACAACATTTTCTTTTACCTTTTTCTCATTTTATTTCCTGCATAAAAAATCTTGACCTGCAAAAATGTTTAACTTGAATTTAAATAAATGTAATACGAAAATATTCCCCACATTTACTATTTGTTTTTAATATAAAAAAAGTTTTTGATATAATCTATGTTTATCTCATATTTACAGGAATTGCATAAAGTCTGTTGAGCCAAAATGGAGTAATATTTAATTAAAAGTACACAAGTTTTAAAATAAAAAATTATACTTTATATGTATACACTATCGTTCAAAAGTTTAGGGTCGGTATGATTTTTTTATGTTTTTGAAAGAAGCCTTATATGCTCATCAAGACTGCATTTATTAAATTAAAAATACAGTAAAAACATCAATATTGTGAAATATTATTATAATTTAAAATAACTGTTTCCTTTTTAAATATAATTTAAAATGTAATTTATTCTTGTGATGGCAAAGCTGAATTTTCTGCATCATTACTTCATTCATCAGTGTCACATGATCCTTCAGAAATCATTATAATATGCTGATTCTTTTTAATGTTGTAGACAGTTGGACACAATATGTTTGTAGAACCTGTGATATATATTTTTGTAGGACTCTTTGATGAATACAATGCGAAAAAGAACATCCTTTATTTGTAAAATTAATTATTATAAGTTTTTTGAATGATAGTGTATATTCAAACTTTAATTTTTCACTTTAATTTACTATATTGGAGTATCTGACACTAAAAATATAACATTGTGTGTTTTTATTTGGTTACAAAAAATGTATTCCATCAAAAATGTTCCTAAAAATAGCAAAGGATGAAAACTGTATACCTTCATAAAAAGTTCATTTCTGACACTGACTTTTCTGGCACACTACCATGATCGATTATGTGAGAAAATGGTTTTGCAGAGGTATTGGGGATGACTTTTGCCCAAAGAACTTGTATGTTGTGCACCTTGTCTTTGTTATGTTGCATAGACAACAACATGACTGATGGCAAGAAAGATTGTTGTGTAATACAAGCAGCATTTGAAAGCCACGTTTTCTAGCATCTATGAAACTTCATTCATCCATCTTAAAAATATATCTAAATTACGACATATGCTCTCAATGACAAATGTGGAACAGATAGTTCATGCTTTCACGACATCAAGGCTAGATTATTGTAATGCTATACTGGGTGTTTGCCCTGCACGCTTAATAAACAAACTCCAGCAGGTCCAAATCACAGCAGACGCAGTTCTTACTAGAACCAGGCAGTATATTAGCCCGGTTCTGTCAACACTGCATTCGCTCCCTATGAAACATCGCATACATTTTAAAATCTTGCTATTTATTTACAAAGCACTGAATGGTTTACCTCCTCAGTACTTGAGCGAGCTCTTAACGCATTATAGTCCTTCATGTCTATTGCAATCTCACAATTCTGGCCAGTTGATAATACCTACAGTAGAATACCAAAATCAACTGCTGGCGGTAGATCCTTTTACTATTTAGCACCCAAACTCTGGAACAGTCTTCCTAGCGTTGTGCAGGAAGCAGACACTTAAATCTAGACTAAAAACACATATCTTTAACCTGGCATGCACATAACACATTATCAATGTCTATAATTCAAATCATGTAAAATAATTAGGCTGCATAAATTAGGTCAGCCGGAACTGGGAACACTTCTCATAACACCTGATGTACTCGTTACATCATAAGAAGAATGGCATCTACGCTAATATTAGTCTCTCTGTTTATCCGGAGGTTTACCGTAGTCAGCCGGATCCAGACTGTATCCAGATCAGATGAAGGACCTCTTTACAGATGAAAACGTTATCAAAATGATTCCGGTTCACATGGATCCGCGGAAATGACAAAAAAAAACGCTGTATTGTGCATTCCAGACACGTAATTTGGCAATGTCACTTTGTAATGAAAGACTACGCGCCCGCACACACACTCATTCAAATGCACATGTCTATGCACATGTGCATGCCGTCACCATTTTCACAGAGGTTGATGCGGAGATGATAACGGTATCATTTTCAAAGCTCGTTTTCAAAAAAGTGCACTTTGAAACCTATTTCAAAGTTTGCATTCTCTGGCCAGCAAAACGCTGTAGTCGTGTAAATGAACAGCCAGAACGTATTAAAAGTATTCCGTTTTCAGTTGAAAAGGGTGTCGTGTAAGCAGCCCCAAAATTAATAACTAATGATTGTTACAACGGAAATGAATCAATCAAAAACCTACTTAAAGGTGCTATATGTATTTTTTAGCGGCCTCTATCGGTGATGTTTTAGATTGCAACCAATTTTTACAAGAGCGCTCGTGCTCTTGCGCGTGCTCGAACACAAGAGCGACCACTCAAGGTACACGGCCACACTGAGACTTTCAACACACCGGAGAAAGCATCATACAACATGCTGGAAACTCATGTAAACTCCCACTGCAACGTTACAATAATAGGCTACTTTTATCAGCTTGACGTTGAACTAATGCTCCATGCTCGTACCATGATAACGTTACATTTGTGATGTTATCTAGCATAAGGCATTTCACTAACTATTCGTGTATCTTTCACAATCAGCAATGTCAACATAGCTAGAACAATTTCAGTGTAACAGTAAGATCGTAGGAAGTAACATTACTGTACTGAACGTGTCTGGAAATGTGTATTATAAACAATATGATAGTAGTAAGATGAGTGACGTTAGACAGTAGATCTAGTACATAAAATATACCTTGCTGTTTCATTACAGTTTGCCATTATTTCAGCATATCTGAAAACTTGTAATTTATCACAATAAAAATAGCGGAGGTCTCTCCATAATTCAAACGCTCTGTCGATGTTGATCCGTGTTTTCGAAGTCGATCCGATTCACGTTTGGCCTGACGAGCTTCAGCAGATACATTTTTGTTTTTTGTTTTTTTATATTTATGTGGAGTTTGTGTTGGAGTCTGTGTTGTGCTGGAGGCAGGTCGTTTTTTTGGTGTTATCAGACTCCATGTCGTCAGCTGCAGTGCTGTCGCATAGACTGTATATAAAAAGGAGAGAGGCTCGGGAGCGCGCATGCACGTCACATGCGATGGATTTCGCAGAAAATCCGACCCGGAGACTTCACATAGAAATAGGAATACTGGCCTTCAGAGGTAATAGCAAAACCCGACAAGTGGATCATTGTAATGTGTGATTACAACCCCTTCACACACAGGCAATAAAAAAAGGATTCATTTTAGAAGAAAAGTGACATATAGCACCTTCAAGCAGGACAAAGACTTTCTTCTAGAGCTGCTGTACAGCCAAAGCAATCTTTGTTGCATTAATTTCCTATTATCAATGTGATCCTGATTTGAAACAATCTGTATTATAAAAAGCGCTATATAAATGAAGGTGACTTGACTTGCCTTGAGTACAGTGATTGTGGTTCTGTTAGTCGTATAGTGAGGGCACGATCTCAGATGTGCCAGGAAACATGTCCATGTAGACGTGTCTGTGTAAAGAAAGAGATGTTTAGCTCCAACATTATCCTGTGTTCAGTGGAATGTGGAATATGTTCAAAATGCTCTGGAAGTGAGGAAGTTGGAAGCACCTCACCCTTGTGTTTCCCCATCATAATCACTTATTGATTCGAGAGCACAGCTGATCAAATGTCAAGCTTTGCTTTTGTTTGTAATTAGGGCATCAGAACTGTCTGTCTCAAAACTTCCGCCTCAGAAGCTGCAGGATAGAACAGAATTTCCCATGTTTATCCTGCAGAACATTCCACAGAATTACACATTTGATATATATATATATATATATATATATATATATATATATATATATATATATACTGTATATAGTCTTTTTTGATTCATTTAATGCATCAGCTAAGAAAATAGGAAACTGAGGCTCCAATTTGCATGAGCTCACCAAAATTGGACAATAGAAAAACTGTCCAGAGAGGATGATATGACTGATGATAATGGTGCCATGCTCATGTTGAAATGTCACATGGGACAACAATGGAACCAAATGAAGCGAGAAGATCTGGTTGATTGTAATTGGTCTATGGAGAGGATCTCCTCATCAAATTACATCAGAAGCTTTGAATTTTTGACTTCACCGAGCTTCAGACTACATTAGGCATAGTGAACTGCACAGTTCAGGCAAGTAATGCTACATAAAACTGAACACAAGAAGTCTGATTAGTCATGTTCAAGCTCATGTCATAAGATATGGTATGGATTTCGAAGCACTTTATTACATAATACATTATGTATTATAAAATAGCAGGGTCTGGAGCGACATGAGGGTGAGTAAAATATGTATTTTTGGATGAGCTCTGCCTTTTACAGCTTGGTAAGTCTTTTAACTGGCTGATAAAGTGTTAAAAGATCTGGTAAGATCGACTCTTGCAATCTAAACCAACAAGCTGTCTCATCGAGCAGATGAAGCCTGTGAATATATTAGCGAAGAGACAGACAGTGAAACAGGCTCATTAATCATGTCTCTACATTGTGTTTCATGTCAGTCTCCCATCAGTGAGGGATTATGGGTAAGAGTGTGTTTGTTTGTGTATACCCGACTTTTTGACAGCCGCCTGCAGTGCCTACCACCATAACATGTGGAGTTGTCATCAGGGCGAATTCCCTTTAGGTTTGTGTGTACATGATCACTTATACATATGCTCATGGAGATCATTGGATCCTGAAGAGCTTTCTAATGCTCTACATATGTCTCTGCGTGAATGTGACATGTCTTATGTTTTTGTGATGAGGCATAATTGCTCTTGGCGAACAAATACCAAATGTTTCCCTGAATGGAAAGTGTCATAAATGAGACAAATCTGTGTGTTAACTCATCAGAGATGTGACAGAATGATCTCATATTAGTATTATTTATGTTTCACAGTGACAAGGCAGGAATATGATTATAATCCAACATGTTTATAGTCTCGTGATAGAGTTTTTCATCAATGTATTACTCATTGTGGCAGCTTTGAAAAACACGATGCTCTGCACAAGTCTGATTTTCTGTAAATGTTGAATTAACCATTAAATTAAACATTTACACATGTTTTAGTTTTTCTGCTCTGTCTGCATTGCATGAGACATTTTCAGCATTCGTATAAACTAAACTGCCCTGGCATTAGGTAGAGATGCTGACACTGTTTTGTCATGTTTAATACTTTTAAACAATCTATTGTACAACCCCAAATCAGAAAAAGTTGGGACATTTTGTAAAATGCAATCAAATCAAGAATCTGTGATTTGTTCATTCTATTTAACCTTTTATTAGCTGACAAAAGTACAAAGAAACGTTTTCCAATGTTTTCACTGACCAACATAATTGTATTTTGTAAATATGAACACATTTTGATTTTGATGGCTGCAACACACCCCAAAAAAGTTGGGACAGAGACCAAATAAAAGTGAAAAGATTATCCAAATTAGATTATCCAACTCTTTTGAAACAGTCCACAATGAGCAGGTGAACTGGTAATAGTTGAGGGTATCATGTTTGGGTGTAAAAGTGCTTCTCAGTTTTTTTAAGCAAAGATGGGTCATGGCTCATCACTTTGTGCCAAATATCTTGAGAGAATTGTCAAACAATTAAAAAAATCACATTTCTCAATGCAAGATTGCAAAGTATTTATGCCTTTTATCATCTTCCATACATAATATTGTCACAAGATTCAGGTAATCCAGAGAAATCTCAGTCTGTGTTGGGCAAGGCAGTAGACTTCTGTTGAATATGCGTGACCTTTGAGCCCTCAGATGGCATTGCACAGGATACCATCATGCTAATCCGTTAAATACAGCCACATGAGCTCAGGAGTACTTTGGAAAACCGTTTTCACTGAACACAGTCTGACGCTGCATCAAGAAATGCCACTTGAATCTCTGCTACGCAAGGAGAAAGCTGTACATCAGTTCTATGTGGAGATGCCGGCGAGTTCTCTGGGCCTGAGCTCATCTCAGATGGTCTAGAAGAAAGTGGAAATGTCTGCTGTGGTCAGATGAATCTATGTTTCAGCTTGTTTTGGGGAAAAAATGGACATCGAGTTCTCAGTCCCAAAGACGAAAGGAACCAACCAGACTTTCACCAGCGACAGGTGCAAAAGCAAACATCTGTCCTGGTATTGAGGTGCATCATTGCAAACGGTATGGTAACTTGCATTATTGTGAAGGTTCCATTGACATGGAGGCATATATTTGGATTGTACAGAGACATAAACTGCCATCAAGATGACATCTTTCCTGGGAAGCAAGACCATGCACATGAACACCATGAACACCATGAACACATTTTGGGGTGTGTTGCAGCCATCAAAATCAAAATGTGTTCATATTTACAAAATACAATTATGTTGGTCAGTGAAAACATTGGAAAACTTTTCTTTGTACTTTTGTCAGTTAATAAAAGGTTAAATAGAATGAACAAATAACAGATTCTTGATTTTATTGCATTTTACAAAATGTCCCAACTTTTTCTGATTTGGGGTCGTATAAAGTGCTATATAAATATGACGTGACTTGACTGCCGTGGTGAATTGCAGAGCTTGTGCAAATATATCCACATCTCTATGATCAAATGCTTTCATATCTTCGGTTTTCTGACCACTGTTATTTTTGTTGTGTGTTTATTTTGTTACCGAGAGGAAAGCGCGCAGCACATATTAACATATTCATCTAAACGCCGCTGTCAGCTTTCAAAATTCCTTTTATCCCTAAGCGAAGAATGAAAAAGAACTGCACCGTGAGTATATCAGGGCCTCTATTCAGCAAAGATGCAATTAACTTATAAAAAATAAGTTGAGACTTTCACATTGTTACGAAATATCTTTATTTCAAAGTGCTGTTGATCTTTCTATTATTCATCAAATAATCCTAAATAAAAATCACAGTTTTCACAAAAATATTAAGCAGCCCAACAACATTTCAACATTGATAATAATAAAAAATGTTTCTTGAACACCAAATCAGCATATTAGAATGATTTCTGAAGGATCAAGTGACACTAAACCCTAAAGTAATGATCTTGTAAATTTGACTTCACTAAATTACACTTTCAAACATTAAAATAGAAAACATATATACTTTATATATTTTTCCTCCCCACCTGCATTTCATCATTGCGTTTTCTCTGAAAACAACCTGAGGAGTCTTGTAACTGGGCTGACAGTTTTTGAAACGCCTTAAGACAAACAGTCTTAACAACCTTTGACTCAGAGCTGTGAAAGGCTCTTCAAACAGCACAGACAATTCTCAACAAAGCTCACTCACAGACAAACCAGACAAACAACCACTGCAAGAGTCTTCACACAGCGAAGAGTAGACATAGATGACTGATTTAACTACTCTATTGCAACATCCCTGTTATATCGCAGGTATTAAGCACATCAGATGAAGATAAAAAAAAATAAAAAAACGGATGAAAGAACTCAGAAAAAAATGGATGTAAAGGACCCAGGGGATATGGTATGATATAGAAAGAAGTACAAATGGATTTATTGGAATATAAAAGTCATCATGTTCTTTTTAGAATAATCTCCTATTTCTACAAAAACGAGACCTTCAGCTTTTCGTTGCTGCACCCAGTTTGACTTGAGCGCAATGAACAAAGTGATGTATTTTTCAGCAGGTGCTTTTTTCTTCTGTGTTTGAAGATGAGCTCTTTTCTCTTTAAGAAACGTTCTCCAGTATTAATATGGAAATGAAGTGATGTTAATAATATAAAAAGTCTGTCTCCAGTCAAGTCTGAGCCAATAATTAAGTCCCCAGAGTAGGCAGATGGAAATCTGGTGTGTGTGTGTGTGTGTGTGTGTGTGTGTGTGTGTGTGTGTGTGTGTGTGTGTGTGTGTGTGTGTGTGTGTGTGCGTGCGTGCGTGCGTGCGTGCGTGTGTGTGGGCACATATTCGGGTGTGAAACGCCGTCAATCACTTGTCCCTGTTTTTGTCCAAATTTTTCTTTTTGTCAGCATGATGTGTTGAAATGTATTCGGGTATTTTAGATAAGGCTTCCTCCTAACACAGGATATTTAAATAAAACATAAAAGATAAAGCATTCATGGTAGGGGTCTCATGGAAAGAAAATTGATGGATAAGAGGCGTGTTTCAGGACTCAGGCTCAGTTGGAAGCCTTGAGACACTGACAGCAGCGTAATGAATACAGAGAAGAGAGGAGAGGATATCCATACATAAAGGGCACATTTGCACAGACTCGGTTCTCCTTGAGAATACAGTGGACAGAGAACAGACTCAAAACTGACTAGGCAAAACAGACTGTTAGGCTTTGTTCGGAATATCATGTTAGGACTAAAAAAAGAAATGAACCCTATGAAGCCTACTGTATTATTTTTGATACCCAAATTTCTAAGGCTTCTAAATTATCAACCTGATTAAAATTTGCTTAAAATCCTGTTGTACACAATCTACTACATGCCTGCCTTCTGCCATCTGATTGATCGTTTATATTGATAGTATAAGTAAAAAGGCCTTTTAGTATAATTGTAAAAACATCCCCTTCAGGTCGTGGTGCCCATGTCTTTTTGCTATAAAATCTTTTCTGATTTTTATAAAGTAAATGTAAGAATACATTTTATATTGTTATATTGTTGTAATAAAGATGAACACGAACTGAACTGAAGCAACAAACAACAACAAAAACATTTGAAGTATCCAATATAATACATCAGGTTTTTGAGGAATGTTTGTTTGTACATCTTTAATTGCATTGTGTTATATGTTTTGCCCCAACAATAAAGATTACAGAACTTTAATAATAAAACTAAGCAAATAAATATCATCTGAGTACGGCATATATTTGGGATATATAGAGTGACAACTGATATTGCATTTTTATCTGCATTTAATGAAGTCTGCTAAATAAATAACCTATTGATTTACTTTACAACCTACTGTATCATAATTTCATTGTCATCATCTGCATTACAGCAACTGCACCAAAATGCATATTTTTGCTCAGTTTGGGCATCTGAATAAAATTGAGATATTTTTCTCCTATATCATAATATATGAGCCATAAAATCCTGATGTATCAAATATGATACTCAACAAAAATAAAACTGATCCATTTAATAAAAAATAAAAAATAAAAATAAAAATAATAATTATATATATATATAGTCCTTTACAGGGTTAAAAAATACAAAATAAACATGTTTCGGTAACACTTTACTGAAGGGGTGTGCATAAGACTGACATTACACCTTCATAACCATGACATGACATATGTCATGAAATGAAGTAAGGTTTATGCATGTTGATGACAACTGTCATTAAGTGTCTTTCGCTCAATAATGACATTTTGAATGCAAATATGACATTGTTTAAGATATCTTTGTTATGACATCTTGACATAAACCATAACATCATAACCTGTCAGTGTATTTGTCATGACAACTTGACATTAAATTAAATTAAACTGTCATGTGGTTGGTTTTGACACTGGCTGTCATGAGGCCATTATAACTGTGTCATGATTATTTTTCGTGACCTCAACTGCAGTGGTACAAATTGAATTTGTCATTAAAAAGTTATAATGGCTTCATGACAGCCAATGTCAAAACCAACCACCTGACAGTTTAATGTAGTGTTAACCAATAAAGCTAAGTGGTTTCTTAAGTTTGATAATTAATCTGCTAGGTCATGTTTATGACAGGTTGCGTTGTCTTAGTAATGTCAAGTTGTCATGACAAAGACACTGACAGGTTATGATGTATTTGTTTATGTCAAGGTGTCATAACAAAGACATCTCAAACAATGTCATATTTGCATTAAAAATGTCATAACTGAGCGAAGAACACTTAATGACAGTTGTCATAAACATGCATACAACTTCCTTCATATTCATAACATGTGTCATGTTATGATTATGAAGGTGCCATGTTAGTCTTATGCACACCCCTTCAAGTAAAGTGTTACCCATGTTTCTGAGATGTTAACTGGATGCCACTTACTAAACCCATATGCAACGTAGTGGCAATAAAGCATAATACTATAGACCTTATTCGCAAACACCGGAAGTAGCTAACCGCGGCCATATTGTTGACATGACATATGTCCTGCTGCCCCTAGCCGCGCGCAGATTTGAGTTGAGGGGAGCAGTAGCCTAATGGCTTCATCTCGTCAGTATCAAGAGAAGATAAGCTTGATTGGTGTGGAGTGGACCCACATCAAATAGACCCAATGGCATTAAGTAAAGATCCGTCCTTATAGCCAGCCGTAACTTATCCGGATATTTATAACTATCTCGTTCATACAGTATCCGTATACAAACTACAATTTACCTCAACAAGGCAACATAATGAACGACGCTCGTCTCATTCGTGGAGGTGGAAAAACAAGTTCTTTGTGACATCCAAGATTTGTTGTATTAAAATGTAAATGCAAAAGAAAAGGCATGAGAGTCGGTTGTTTTTGTCAATTTTAAGTTTTCATTTAAAATGTTTGCGATTTTAATATAAGTACATGGTTACATATTTGACCACTTGCTTGAGCAACTTAATATATTGAAGTAATGCATGGAATAATGTTGTTCAAATAGTGAGTATGTGTTCAAATAAAAATAGTGAGTACCGGGGTGTTTGTGGTACAGCTGCGGATCAGTTACGCACTGCAAACGCAGCATATAAAGCACTATAGCACGTCCTGCTTCTGTACCGTATACGCACCGCACACGCATTGCAGACGGATTATGTGTGAAACCTGTGGTAAAATGATGGGAACAGACTTTTCTGTGGGGAGTTGGCTGAAAGTTTAGCCTATTTATCCTAGCTAGTCTCTCCTGCGCTGCCTCAACTCTGTGTCCTTCCCTTCACGTTTTCTGACAGTCTTATCGCATAAAAAATAACTCCGGGGTTCTTATTGCTGTTGTTAGAACAGCCGTGTATGACACAACACACCATCACACTGTTTAAAAAAAAATACAGTGATAATACCTACGCTGCCTCGCTTGTCAATTGACAGACTGACAGTTGCCGTGGTTTCTATGTCAACAATATGGCCGCCGCAAACATTGAGAACGCAGATCGAATAACATCTATTTAAAGCATTTATCGTTTTATATACAGTACACAATTTCCCCTTGGAAAAACGTTCCAATCACAAACTCATCCTGTTGCTCTCCAGTTGCCTTTGCTGATCCCTCATTCAGATATGTTTAAACATCCGTCAAAGTAATGATGTATGGCTCAGTGCTACGTGACGTTTGGGAAAGTGAGGTCCCACTGTGCCTCTGTGCTTGGCAGACCTTTTCTTTATGTGTTTATTTGTGTTTATGTGTTCGTGTTTACTCTTTTCTGAGGCAGATTGGCTTCCCAGGGACCTGCCTGCAGTTTAGTGCTAACAGCCAATTAGGAGCATAGAGCCTGAATACACTAATACGCTCAACAACTGTGCCGCAACACAGACAGGAAAAAGGATGGAGTGAGAAAAAAAGAGATTTGGGGGAAAACAGAATGAGGCACCTCCACTGGTACTGCTTCGGTCCCTACCCTGTTACCGTCCTCGTATTTCCTCTTAGAAAACTTATTTTCCCAGAATGGCTGAGAGAATTATACCGAAGCTATTTTCCAAAACCCAGGGAACTGCCTGCATTATATGATTTTTAGGGTGTGTGCTACACAAAGGCTTTTCCAAAAGGTAATGTGCCTAATAAATCTCTTTTCAATGAGTGAACCCACTGTACTGTAAGTTAAGTAAGTTACTTTGATTACCGAAGATGTTACAAATTAAACATACTGATATATCCAGTTCAGTCATGAAACTCTAGATGGGACTGGCTGATTGGCCTCTGCTGATCTTGCAGCCAATGAGATTGCTCAACATTTAAATAGCCTGGTTCAGGGTTTACTGTAAGCTGGTCTTGCAGCCATTGGCGTATCCAGGACATTTTTTGGGGGGTGGCCAAGATGGGACACAAAGCTAGTGTGGGGTGGCCATGGCATAGCAAAGTTTAATGCGTATATGTACGCAGCCGACCATGGTTCGAATCCCTGTCCTTTGCTGCATGTCACATCCTCTCTCTCTCTCTCTCCCATGATTTCCTGTCTCACAACTGTCAAATAAAGGTGACTATCCTGTTAAAAACAGTCCTAACCACCTGTCACAGTCCTCAAGTAGGCCCTATCTCTGGTTATTTTAACATGTCTATTTTTTATCAGTAATTATGGTCAGGATAGGATAAACATTTTCTAAGAGCTATTTTCTTGTAGTGGATTAACTTGTCTCTTCACAAGTTAGATTAGAGTAGCAAAATTAAACTGCTCTTATCTCATCCTATAGATAGAATAACATGCATCAGTCATCAACTCATCATCTGTGTCACCTGTATTGTTACCTTAGTTTGCTTTACTAATTGAGGCACCATCTTGTGGTTACATAAAAACACAGAAATCAAACAGGACAAACCAAAATGCTTAAAGATAGGACCTTATTAAAAAGTGTATCTGTAAAAGCAAAAGAAAAACTAAGCTTGTAAGAAAAAAACATAAATATTTGTAGTTCTTTACATGCTTAGTATATGTTATTATTAGATATAATTTGTTAGAGATACTGGAATTTGAATTTCTTAGTTTGTTCTTTGCCAGGTGTGTTTTTATTTAACCACAAGAGGGGACTTAAACTAGTAAAGCAAACATGGGTAACAATACAGGTAACACAGAGGATGGCCTGATGACTGAATAATATCATTAGGATGCCTTAGTTGTGATGTATGAAAATGTGCAAAAAGTGATTTTCAACTAAGACAGTATTCATATCCAAGGCCCCGATGATGGTATAAATTTAAACATTGGCTTTGATTCAGCATACATTAATAAGTTAATTTAAGTGAAGATGAGCTAATTGATACAAACAAAAACAGCCCTTAAATAAATGAGCAAATAAATAAGTCACAGCTTGTTCTTGCGTTATAACTTAAATCTAGACTGTCACACTATATTTCACACACGGGTTGGCCAAAAATATAACATTACCTCTATTGAACACACACATCTGCAAAAAACACCCTCAAGTCTTCAGTCCAGAAAATAGCATATATTCCATGGCGGTGTAAAGAGTGGAAATAAGGTGTGGCCCCTTTAAGAGCTGCGCGCGCGCCCTCTTCAACTGTCTGCACTCTGCAGTGCACTCTTAACTTGGTTTGTAGGCTGCTAAGCTAGCTAGTACAGTGTAGTTCGACTTTTTCAGTTTTCCTACACATTCAGAGGGAACTACGATATAACTAAACATTAAATTACCATACCTCTCAATCTACAGATTCCAGCGTTTTTATCGTTGTTGTATTGTTGCTGTTGTAACTGTGACCGACCGTCCTCCTGTTTCACGGAGCAGCAGCAGCCAGCGCGCTCATCTCATGGGTCACCTGACCTGCATGGCCAAACGTCTGCTGAGCAGAAATCAGCTCTCACAGCCTCAGTACGACCATTACGGTGTTAGTTAAAAATGTAAAACTGGCCCTAAATCAGTTGATCAGCTGTCATCATTAATTGGCAGCATTTCTCTTGTTTCTTGTGTTGACGAACTACCTATCAGATCTGGGGTGGCCAATGAGCTTTCAGGGGTGGCCATGGCACCATGGTGCCATAAACATTCTTATTTATAAAAAAAAAATCATAATAAAAAGCCGTGAAATGAGCATCCAATATTCCAGCTATAGAACCCATTTTTGTGATTTGTCAAATAGAGGACAGCAGTATAATAAGATAAAAGTGACACGTAGACTATTGGTATTTGTTTTCGCTAGCTTCACAAATTATTGATGCATATTTTTTATGTTCACAAAAATTCTATACCCTTTTAGTTTCATCTCTATAAACCGAGTTAGGGAAACTTCTTTTCAATATGCTGCACCTAATAATTGAAATATTTTACAATATAAACTTGAAGTTTACAAATACAAAGTCTGATGTATATGAGTCATTCTATTTATTTTATCCGCGGATAAATCATTTCGCAAATAAAGTAAAGTTCGTAAAGTAACATTATGAGAACATATTGAGCTGTCTTTCTTGGCCAGGTCATTTCTGTCAAATATTCTTGATACTTGACTGTTTGTGATTCGCACAAATATTTACATATTCTCATCAGAAAGCATGCAAACAAATGTGAAGTTTCAAGAAAATTTTGACAAATTAGAGAAAGAAGAAAGGTGCAATATAGTAAAGGAGAATGGGGAGGAAGGGACAACATTGCTCTTTTTGAGGTGATGTCACATGGCAGCAATAGAGTGTGGTTGCAGAGCTTAGCAGGACACCTCTAATTGCACATACTACTGTGTATGTGTGTGTGTGTGTGTGTGAGAGAGAGAGAGAGAGAGAGAGAGAGAGAGAGAGAGAGAGAGAGAGAGAGAGAGAGAGAGAGAGAGAGAGAGAGAGAGAGAGAGAGAGAGAGAGAGAGAGAAAGCATGAACTTGTGATGAGGTGCAGTGAAGTAGAGACAGCACTAATTACAGTTCACATTGTGTCTGTATGAGAGTACTGTGCATGTGTTTTTGTGATGTCTTTTATATAACTTTCCTCTTTGTGTGTGTGGGAGCGTGTGTGAGTGGATCTGACTTCAGACAAGACTGAGGTTGAAGTCGAGTCGTGCCATGTCAAGCCCTGAACTGCGGCCTGCAAGTCTTTAAGACTTCCAATAAAGAAATAAAAATAGAGATAAAAAATTTTATTGTTTGGATTGAAAATTGATAATTGACCAGATAAAAAAACATGATAACACCATGATTCTTTTTAATTTCTTGTTAGTATCATCGCCCGAAAAATTATTAAATTAATATCAAATTATTAATTAAAAAATATGCCTTTTACTATACTATACTTACCTTTCAGGTGCAGTGGGTCTGCAAAAAATTTGAAAGACAGACAAGATTTTACAAAATGTATTTTGGGCTATTAAGATATTAAAGGGTTAGTTCACCCAAAAATGAAAATTAAGTCATTAATTACTCACCCCCATGCTGTACCAACCCCGTAAGACCTTCGTTCGTCTTCGGAACACAAATGAAGATATTTATGATTAAGTCTGAGAGGTGGATGACTGCTACATAGGCTGCCTAAGGGAATGAATCCTGACGGCCCAGAGAGTCATTAAAGAAAATGTTTAAATATTCCATGTCGCAACAGTGGCTCAACTATAAGTTTATCAAGCGACGAGAATACTTTTTGTGCGAAAAAACAAACAAAAATAACGACTTTATTCAACTATTCCTTTTCTTCCTTGTAGGCCTGAAACGAGACTTCAAGAGATTTCCACGACGCATGCGCGAGAATTGTGATCTCCTTCAACTACTTAAGTTCTCGCGCGTGCGCGTCGTGGAAATCTCTTGAAGTCTCGTTTCAGGCCTACAAGGAAGAAAAGGAATAGTCGAATAAAGTCGTTATTTTTGTTTGTTTTTTCGCACAAAAAGTATTCTCTACAGCATGGGGGTGAGTAATTAATGACTTAATTTTCATTTTTGGGTGAACTAGATGATCCCACAGTAGCTGTACGGATCTCAAGCTGTCTGGCGGACATCTCGGCATGGATGAAGGAACATCACCTGCAGCTCAACCTGGCAAAGACTGAGCTTCTCGTCCTCCCTGCCAATCAGTCTCTACAGCACGACCTCACTATCCAGCTAGATTCTTCCTCAATCACCCCATCAAGGTCGGTCAGAAATCTTGGAGTAATCTTTGATGATCAGCTGACCTTCACAGACCACATTACAAAGACAGCTCGATCATGCAGGTTTGCTATGCACAACATCAGGAAGATCAGACCTTTCCTAACTGAGCATGCAACACAACTTCTCGTCCAGGCCCTGGTCATTTCTAGGCTTGATTACTGCAATGCTCTTCTGGCTGGACTTCCATCATGTGCAACTAAACCTCTACAAATGATCCAGAATGCTGCAGCTCGTCTCGTCTTCAACGAGCCCAAAAGGGCCCACGTCACTCCTCTGTTCATCTCTCTGGACTGGCTACCACTCGCTGCTCGCATCAAGTTCAAGGCTTTGACGCTTGCTTACAGATAGACCACAGGTTCAGCTCCCTCCTACTTCCACTCACTACTACAAGTCTACATCCCTACCAGAAGCCTACGATCGGTCAATGAGCGACGGCTCGTGGTACCATCACAGCGGGGCACAAAATCACTCTCCAGAACATTCTCATTCACGGTTCCAAGCTGGTGGAATGATCTCTCCACCGTCATCCGGAATGCAGAATCCCTGACAGCATTCAAAAGACAACTGAAAACTCATCTCTTCCGGGAGCACTTAACATAAAAAAAAAAAAAAAAAAAAAAAAATCCTTCCCTCTAAATCCTCGCTTGCCTGGCTTATGCTACTCCGAGCTATGTCTGAACTTTGTATTTTGAACACTTCTTGCGTTGTTTTTGCCTCTTCACGATGACTCGCTTGGTTTAGTCCTCAGTTGTAAGTCGCTTTGGATAAAAGCGTCTGCTAAATGACTAAATGTAAATGTAAATGTAAACTAACCCTTTAATATCTAAACGCTAATATTTAACTATTGAAATTGATCGAGAACACAATTTTCTTACAGTTATACACACAGACACACACAATAGGTAAATATATATGCACAAGCATGCTATACAAATCAAAATGTTTTTTTGTGGAAAGAAATGTAAAAATAAAAAAAATAACATAATATTTTAAAGTCCCCCTGTAGTTAATAATTGTATCCCTTGAAACTCATCTTTGATCACCAAAATGACATCCAAATGTTTCTCCTTGGAAAAAAATCTTAAAATAGCTTGAATGTAACTCTACACCCTTGCCTGGTGGAAAAAAATCTTAAAATAGCTTGAATGTAACTCTACACCCTTGCCTCATTTAGTATATGCGGTTCTATGAATATGTAAATTAGCCCCGCCTCCACTCACTCACGCCAGCTGAGAGATCCACTCATTGACGATCACACGTTGACCTGATTGGTTACAAGGTAGTCTGTGACATCAGAAACACCAGCGATTTCAAACTGCGTTTTTGAGACTGTCTTTGGTTCACTGCAGTTTTAAGGAGAAAATACTCAGCAATGGTGTTGACTTATGAATTTGCACATGGTTTGTCTTAAAGCATATTAAAAACACTGCACAGACTAAAAAACAACATTAAAAGCTTGATTTTCACCTCAGGGGGACTTTAACAATTGTCTTTAGTTGTCTTTAAATTAAATATTGAGCTGATTTTATATTTTGACCAAAACAAGGGTCATCATATAGGGGTCCTTGGCATCCAAATGTTTGAACAATCCTTATAAACATGTAGCAGTTCTCTTAAAACAGTTTCAGTTTTGTATGTTGTGAAAGACATAATTTAGCACATAGCAACATACAAATTGACATGCATGATTATTAGTCATATTGTTATAGAAAAGGGATGAAGACTTACGTCTTACGTCTATTCTTAGCTTTATTAGGAGTAGAGGACCCTCTGACAATCACTATCGCAAGCAATAGAAGATAAATACACAGTGAAAGACAGATGTTTATGCAGTTTTAAAATGTCATTTTCCATGATATTACTGCAGGGTATATTGTAACATGAAACAAAAGCTACTAAATGGAATTGTACTAATGTTCCTCCTCAAGGTTGGTTAAATTGGCAGAGGCTGTCATCGGATAGCTAGTCTGAGTCCAGGTTAAATGTGGCTTCACACTGAAACTGTGGGAGAACCAGGCTTCCATGTGTCACTGATCCGCTGAAAACCCAGCCAAAAACGGGTTGTTCCAAGGCCAACAGAAATGTGAGGGCAGCGCAACAGATGGGCCACATTGATGGCGCAGAAGAGAAAGTTCCATACAATCAGACAGATGGAAGAAAGAATGACTTGGCTGAAGTAAATTCTTGGAGTAAATTAATAATCTAGTGTCAAAGTCACATATCTTGGATCTACATCTAAAATGTTCTCTATGTTTATGTGTAGGAGTCTTGATTTGATCTTGAGTATTTGATCTTTGTTTATTACATGAACCGCAAGACCACGTTGGTGAGAATTTTACCATAAAATTACAGACAGAACATTTTCCGTCATTTTTGGAATAAAATGTCCAACTCCTTTGTCTCTATTATCATTTTCTTTTGATTATCATAGTTGTAAAGTAATTTTAATAAATAATGATATCCAGTATATGTATTGATATGTCCTGTTTTAGTTTCATTTTCACTCTGTTTCCTCGGTTCCAGTTTGCCTGAGTTAGTTAGTCCTCTGTTTGTTAATTAGTTTCCATAGTTCCTAATTCCACGCTCCTATTCTTTTTCTCTTTTGATTACGTTCTTTGTGTATATAAGTCCCAAGTCCATTTGTTCCGTTATCGTCAGAGTTTAGGTGGCTGTGTTTATATTTCTCCTACAATCTCCTGTGTTCTTCCATTGTGTATTTAATAAAGACTGTTTTTACTCCCGCATCGTGCGCTTCTCTACAGCCATGGCCGTGACAATTTATATATATATATATATATATAATGCATGTGTGTATACCCTGTATACTGTATATGTGTGTGTATGTGTCATATACGTAAATACTGTATGTCATTAATTATTGTATAAATAATTACTTTACAACTATGTTAATTGCTTGGGATGTCCATAATGTCCTCAATATTCAAAAATGTCCTCACCAAAAGACCGACTAGTGAGCACCTCAGAAAGGCCAAATCATGTATTATATTTAAATCTAGGGTTTCGCACAGGTTTCTCTGTGTGTGTGTGTGCATGCGTGCGTGTGTGTGTGTTACATTGACCATAAGAATCTTGAATGGTGTGTTTTTGTGTTCAATAGCAGTTGGTGTCAGCTTTGAGATATAGTTTAACATTAACATGGAGAGGATAGGTCATAGGTTGTGATCGATAGCTTGTGAAGCTTTCTCCACAGAACAATGCTTCGACGGGAGAATCAAGAATATAGCATAGGCCGCATCAGCCCTTCTGAAAAAACATACTCTCATTCACTCCATAAGAAACCATTTCTCACAGTCTGCTGACAAGATTCAAAAATGGATCTTGTGTAGCCCTGCTGATAAACAGTGTTTTGGATGCTAGTGTCCATCGTGAAATCCTGGGGGTGTTGCTTAACTAGACTAACCAGTAAGAAGACAAACATTTAGCTGGTGAACAGCATGGTTCAGTCAGTCCATAAGCCAAATTAGCACCAAACTAGCACTAGCCAAACCATCATGCTGGTTTGAGCTGGTGTTTCCAGCAGGAAAGGCTATGTTTTATTACACTGCATGCCAAGTTTGCTTTCTGTAAAATTGGTTTCCTTTTGAATTTTTTGTGTGAACCTTGCTGTGTTAAAGTAGTGACTGCTGCTATAATGAGCTCACCTGAGACCCTCTGGTGACGTACTAAGTTATAATATTAGTATTGAATGATTTTTGCTGTCTTTTTTGGAGAAATCAAGCATAAACTCTAAATTCACACTTTGGACTTTGGTCTAATGAAGATTCCAAAGTTAATAGAAATAGAAGTAGACTTGGGGTTGTGGTCTGTGCAGGAAGTATTGTCACAGGGGTTGGGTGTCCATTTCTTTATCACCAAAAAGGAGGACGCTTTTCAGGATTTAGTGAAGCCAGGATAACAACTGGAAAATAATCTCAACCCTATAAACAGTGACCGAAATTATATTTTCCATTAAGGCGTGATATTTGCCCCCTTATATCGGTTTACAGGGGCTTTTTTGTTGTTGTTTACCTTTTATAAGAGCAGGGTTTTTTAAATCGTTTTAATGTATGTGTTCTGATTAATGTAAATGTTTAAATGTATCAATAAATGCAATCAGAATTATGATACAGTACAGAGCAATTATCAGTCAAATGAAATCAGTATCAAACTAAATCCATATTTGCTCTGAAGTGGCACAAAAGCTGCTTCTGAGGGGGCATTTAGATGTATTTCATACAAACAGTTTATTACAGCACAGAGATACCATGAATGCATGCAGTGAGATTGGTGTTTTAAAAGTAAAATGAATATATAAATATTTCATTTTATTTATTTAGTATAAAATTGTGATGATCTTAAAATGAGAACAAATAAACGTCCGACTCAAGGCTGCACTAGGCGGACAAAGTATTTCAGAACTGGTTCAGTCCAAAACACACACAACATTTGTGTGCGTGTATTGTTTCATAGTGATGGACAGGATTAGATTAACTCCACCAATTTCATTCAGAACACAATATAATAACCAATGTAGGCTTGAGAAGCCCCTATATCTGATTCATCAACAAATCATTCATTTGTCTCAGATCTTTTCAGTGAATGGTTTGCTCCTGTTTTTAAAATCAGAGTGAATGATTCAAATCAGACTGATTCGTTCAACACCCTGACTCAAAGATCCGCTGGCAGTGTAGTTCATTGAAGTGTTTAATTACTTAGTCATATGGACTACTTTTATAAAACACTTTGTGTGTGTTTGTCTCCCTTTGATGCTTGAAAGCAGGTTTAGAATGAAGTATTATAATGTAGACTGTTATTAATTACCTTAATACCATGACAATACATGAATATTGTCGTTAATGTGAGTCTCAGAGTCTGAGACTTCCTGGTTTAGAGAGTTGCACTCGAATTCTGTTGTGGGTGTAGCTTGTTTGTGTTGTTCTGTGTTTATGTGTGTGGCCCATGTTCCACTCAAGTTATTAAACACCACAACCCCAGTGGGACGCTCCCTCACCACGGTCCCAGTGGGAACTCGATGTGCTGTGAGCCCAGCACGCTCTGACACCTTCAGGGCCATGCAAACACACTCCAGAGGTCTACCAGACACACGTACACACACGCTCACAATTCACCCGTGACCAGCACGTGGAGGGCAGGCGCTGGTGTGTGTCCTTGTCTCAGTCTTTGGCAAGGCCTTATTCCACTCCCACTGGGGCCGCTGAGGGTGTGTATCTGTTTGTGTGTGTGGACAGTCCTGCTCCTTACTGTGCTTGTGAGTTGGGCATCTCTGCGTGTGTGAATGTGGGTGCATGACCGTCACGCCTCTCGTTGAGTTAAATCTGTTCCTCCTCACCGCTCCATACGCTATGTGATGGATGGACTGTTTTAGAAAAGAGCTTCTCTCTCCTCTTTCTGGATCTCCCCTTTCTTTCTCTCATATTCCCTAGTCTCATCTGTCTCTCCCAATACTCCTCACTTCTGTTTCACATTTCAGCACTAGAGAATGTATTTCAAATTTCAGTCTTAAAAATGTTTGTTTATAAGTGGTATTTGCTAATGCAAATCTTTAGGAGTTCCTCTGTAAAGGAGGGAAGATGTTGTGCTGGATGTTAAAGTAAATGGTGACCAGGGGCCAGTGTTGCTATTGTTAAGTAAAACTAACACTAAAACTATTCATCATCATTAATTTAACATTCATCAATTTACACATCAGTTGTGGTAACCAGAAGCTCAAGCATGTTCGCTTGACATGTGAGAACCAATGAGGTTCATTCTCGTGTTACGCAGCACGTTTGAGCTTCCGCAAAAATGAATGAGGTTTGTTCTCGCAGGATCGGTTGTGAATAAAAGCCTAAATGAAACCTGTTTATCATATACTGTAAAGTGATTGAGTCTCCTCAGAAAGTTTGGACTAAGTCGTTCAAATCAAATGGATTAGTTTTACGATCTCTTTATGAACTTTTTGTATAAAGTGGTAGTTCTCTCAAAAAAATCTCTCAAAGAACTTAATTTGTGTTCAGAAAATGATTGAAAGGTTTACGTTTTTGGAACGACATGAGGGTGACTACCGTATTTCCCGCACTATAAGGCGCACCGGATTATAAAGTGCACCTTCAATGAATGACCTATTTTAGAACATTTTTCATATATAGGGCGCACTGGATTATAAGGCGCATAAGATACTGCAGTCAAACGTTTGACTGGGTTTGCGTTTTGCATCCACTAGATGTGCTAAAGGGAATGTCAACAAAACAATCAGATAAAGTCAAACTTTATTAAGCGTTCTGACAACTCTAACAACGACAAAAACCGGTGTTGACTACACCATGTTATCCTCTTTTTAAAATTTGCACCCTGTTGACTTAAACGGGGCAAGTTTTAAACCTGCTTTAAGCCTCTTAACAACCTTAATGTGTCATTACAAGTGCACAGCCATGTGAGTGAACACGGTGAATCTGACTGCAGTAAATGTGAAAGATATTAATAAAAATGATGTTTATTCAGCCAGCTCACATACCCGTGATGTTTATTCAGCCAGCTCACATACCCGTGAGCTATTTTCTTCCTGTTTTCGGTCAAAGTGCACAATAGGCGATTGTCGAGTGCGCGCGCGCGAATCATTGTAACTACGCAACAGTGGAGACTGTAGGTGCGTTCCATTCGACCGTAAGTGGACTGCGAAGTGGACTTCACAGGGTGTTTCGCCATCTTAAGTGAGATTCCAATCCGAAGGGAACGAACATGTTCAGTTCGAAGGGCACTGCAAATGGCGTAGGGAATAAGGGAACATCGATACATCACTTCACAGGAAGTGGAGAGTGAAAATCAACCAACTGTCATTGTGCACCGCGTCACCGGTCGGAACCACTGATCTATATAGAATGACATTATATAGATCAGTGGTCGGAACTAACCATAGAGCAGAGCCGTTGGAAGAGATTTTAAATTTAAAATTCTAACGGCTCTGAGTTTACGTATGCATTGAGTATTCATAAATATTGTTGTTATTATTATACTAACTAGAGTATTTATGAACGGTAGGGGTGATGAATGTATCTATAGGCCTATTATATGATTTTAAATTAGAAAGAAAGTAAATAAAAAGTTATATCATAATCCCCTGTTGTTGACGTTGCAGGGCATTTCAAATGAGTGATTATTGTCAGCGAAGTCCACTTTAACTGATGTACCGTGTTTCAGGGAGTAGGGAGCAGTGAACACTGCGTAGGGACCCTGTCGAATGGAACGCACCTTCAGACTGTCAGCTGTCAGCCGATGACGGTGCTGTGTGGTGTTCTGAGAATATCAACTCAAATGGATTACTTCATCGGAATCAGATGTTGAACACACGGAGGAGGTTTGATCGCCCGCGCGAACTCAACAATCAACTACTGCGGACTTCGACCGAAAACAGGAAGTAAATATGGGTTTGTGAGCTGGCTGAATAAAGAGATTATTCCTGCCCTCGTGAAAGCTCGGATCACAGTTGAGACTGATATATCAGCCCAGGCATCCACGATCCATTGGCAGATAATGGCGTAAGTCGCCCGGCACTGTCTCCCCGTCTTGGTGAACGTGTGTTCACCATCCATATATAAGGCGCTCCAGATTATAAGGCGCACTGTCGTTTTTTGAGAAAATCAAAGGCTTTTAAGTGCGCCTTATAGTGCGGAAAATACGGTAACTAATGACATAATTTTCATTTTGGGGTGAACTATCTTCTAAAATAGTACAGAATTTCCGGATCCAGAAACAAGCGATAGATACAGTAGGAAAGGAAGCTGACCCCAGAAAGCGGCACCCTGTTTGTTTTCTTTATTTTACAAAAGCACAATGATTTGTTTTTATTGTGAGTGTACCATTTCGAATGATGTCTTACTCTTATCTGTATGACCATTACTTACTGAGTATTTTCAGTTCTTTCCACTGTCATAATGAGATAAAAAAAATAATTTGGCATTGTGCCGATTTGTGAATGAAATGTCAAACCCACAAAGAGGTATAGGATTGTGCAAGCTCTGGGGGTGTTGATGGACTTGATCTACTCATTCAACGTTTTGATCATCATTCTGAATCTGATCCAGACGAGGTCTTTGACAAAAACGCGCTTTTTGTTCAAAATGTTGTTATTAATGAAACTTACCACAATCAAGTTTTTGATTAAAAAAAAAAAATATATATATATATATATATATATATATTATACATTTCTATTTCAGTTTTAGTAATTCATTCAATCTAAATAGAAATATTTAAAAATAAATCTTATAACAAAATTACAACGTAGTATAAAAAGTATAAAAATAAAAGCTAATTCAAGATATTAATAAATACTAAAGGCTGTCAAGCTCCAAAAAAGATGCGATAAAAGTAATGAAAATCTAATGAGTGTATAGATTTTCAGGGGAAAATAGACCAGACCAGACCAGCAAAGGCCATGATTAGTATATCTTGTTGCATTTCGAGGACATTAATTTTAGTCCCTCAGGTTTGGTTTTAATATATACTGACATTTCTGAATCTCGGCCCACATGTAAATTCATGAGGATTCCTAAATTATTTAATTACACTATCAGATCACACCGCAGTGTGCAGGAATCACCCTCAGCTCAGTGGGTCTTGAGAATCAAATTTTTTATTAAAGATAGCATTTGAAAAGTCAAGGCCAAATTGAATTGTTTTTCGAAGCTGCAGTAATTTCTGTGCCAAATGGAGAAAATAATGACATAATTGTAGATTGATTGCCCAAAAAAATGGAAACACTATGGCGTTGTGGTGCTATCAAAACATTACTTTGTATTCATTGCATCCTGGTCATTGGCTCAACCAATAACAATAGTTTTTGGCATGAACAGACGGATTTAGATGTGTTCCGCAGAGGAGAAACCTGTTTGAAAACAGTAATGACTTTTACAATTCAGTCTAGTGACACAAGTGGTGCAGAAATGACTCGCTTTAGCAAAGAAAGGATTTCATATGGATGTGAATAAATAGGATGCAAGTCAGCTGTAGAAAAGTCTATCTTGCTCTTTTCTTACTCTCTACATCCCTTTGAAAAACAAACCCTATGAGCATTCACAAGCTAAGAAGAGTTGCAGAGGGAAATTTGGTTTGATGAGCTCAAAATTTTATACATAATTACACGTTTTTATATGAAGGAGGAGATGAATAGTTCCTTGGTGAACTAAAAGAGTGCGGTGAGATGTGAATGTGCATTAAATTGCCATTTCTAGTCGAACACACACACAATATTTAGGCCTGTACTGAACTGCACTGAGAGCAATAACCACCAGCTGCAGAACCGTTTTTCAAGACCTCTGAAATAGCCAAAGCACTATAAACACATTTCACACATGTCCTCGAGAAATCCAGAAAGATTATACAGTACGATAAGATCATGTTGTATAATCCAGTACGATACAAATCATGAATGATGCCTGAAAACATATAGTGACAGTGACAGAAGTAAATATCAAAAGGTGACTTCCATAAAGCAGAAGTCTTGTCAGTGTTATTTAATAAATGAGTCTAACCGACATGGGTTCATCTGTCAAACCTTAATTGACTGAAAGTGGTTTTGAATGCTTTTTGATTTATTACTTGAGTGTGTACAGCATTTGGGTCAGAACTGATGAGAGCAACTCTGATGGGAAGATGATGATGACTGAATCTAAAACATTCAGACGACACACAGCACACATCTCCAACTCTGGTAAACTAAAATCCCACATGAAAATACCCAACAACCACGAGAAAAGCGTGGTGAATGTTACCACTGATTCTTGTGACCTTGACAGGTTGTAGTTTAGTGGGGGTCCGACTCAGATTTACTGTGCATCTGGCAAGAAAGACAGTCAGAGGTAAAAAGGAAATGAAAGAGAATTTCGTTATGTGACATATGCTAAAAAGACCCTGCCACATGCCCTCATTTTAACATTCTCTCTCTCTCTCTCTCTCTCTCTCTCTCTCTCTCTCTCTCTCTCTCTCTCGTTTTCATCTCGGTTTCTCTTGTCAAATTGAACCAGGGGGAAATCATGCAGGCCAGACAATTGTAGTGTTTTCAAATATGTGGACCACATTCACAAGTAGCTCTCGCTGTCAATTAGAGCACACTTTCTGGCCACAAAAAACACCACTTGGAATGATTTTGGAAGACAAATTAACTTTGTGTATTTCTAACACCGTCAAAGTAAACATATTTAAGCGTACTTAAAACAAGATAAATGTACTTAAATCTTTTTTTTAAATGTTTTACCTTATTTTTTTTCTAATGTGAAAACTCCTAAGATTTGCTATATTTTTGCTTTTAAAAACTCTTTGCAAATTGCTGATTAAATACAAAGTTCTGTCATGAAACTCTAGATGGCGCAGGATAATAGGTCCTTAACTCAATCTGCTTGCAATCACATCATTCTCTATAGAGCACAGCTGATTGGTTCCTGCTGTGTCTGTAGCCAATGAGCTCGCTGCTTAACCTTCAATTACTTGCATTTGCTGTAGAATTTGCAGCACTCTTTCAGAATCCCTCCACCTTCCCCAGCTCCACCTGTATAGATCTGCTATGGGTAATTCATGGGCGCTATATTGTACAGCAGCAGCATGTCTTACTTGCTCACAGCAGCGTGTTGTGTGTGCATTGGCAGTAGCAAGTCCTGTACTAATAACCAACAGCAGCAGTCTAGCAGATCTAGCCAAGACCAAACATATCAACAATGTCATATCAATTACCATGCCAAACACTCTGAGAGGTATCATGACAGAACTATTTTATTATTTAATTTATTTATTTACCCTATTTGTAAACCCTGTTTTTTATATTGTTGCTCAAGACAAAGAAAAAACACTTTGCAAATTGGCTACTGAATTCGAGGTGTATAACAACTTATTTAAAGGGTTAGTTCACCCAAAAATGAAAATTAAGTCATTAATTACTCACCCCCATGCTGTACCAACCCCGTAAGGCCTTCGTTCGTCTTCGGAACACAAATGAAGATATTTATGATTAAATCTGAGAGGTGGATGACTGCTACATAGGCTGCCTAAGGGAATGACACTTGACGGCCCAGAGAGTCATTAAAGAAAATGTTTAAATATTCCATGTCGCAACAGTGGCTCAACTATCCCTTCGTTCCGAAGACGAACGAAGGTCTTACGGGGTTGGTACAGCATGGGGGTGAGTAATTAATGACTTAATTTTCATTTTTGGGTGAACTAACCCTTTAAGCGTTTCTCTAGATACCAAGAAATCATAATTGCCTGACATAGATAAGTCAGACAGTTGGTCCAGTGGTGGTCAGCCAGCTCAGAGGATGGTCATGCACACACACACACACACACGCACGCACAAACACACACACACACACACACACACACACACACACACACACACACACAGAAATACACACAGTGTGGGATCGCTATCTATTTGGACAGGCTGTCACAATTCTGTGCATAGTAGGGCAGCTGTCTATGGCTGACTGGACAAGGAGCAGAGAGCTCACAGCTGGATGGCACACAGACTCACAGACTTTCAGCCCTTGGAACCCCAGAGACTTTGCCAAGTTTGGCTGTCTGACTGTCTGCGACCTCGTCTGACTAGAGAAGCTGTGTGTCTGTTGTGTGTGTGTGTGTGTGTGTGTGTGTGCATTAAAGACACTGTTCATGTCATGTCCATTTGCTCGCTCTCTTTATCTTTTCATCAAATGTACCTATTCCTCATTGAGTCCATCTTTTTGTCTCATTCTCTCAGTCCATGTGAGCTACAAACAGTGAGAGTTTACACCTAGACATCTGGGACTCTTTAAAAATCTACACAAATGTAAAAAAAAATGTTAGGAAGGTTTGCAGATGTTTCGTACAGGTGCTTTTTCCCTGCGGTCTACCACCGTTTTAAGGGACCACGTCCTACATAATAGTGTTAAAGCATTTATAATGTTTGTCAAGGTTTCTTGCAGCACATTGTATTAGATTTACATGACCATTTTCTAACTTTAGATTTAATCAGGCTGTTTTTAATAATGTAGCTTTCAGACTTCTGTATGTAAATGACCTCTGTTATGATTGGCTGACCTCTTTTCATGCACAATTGAAAACACTTAGTTAAGAATTGTGGCTTTGCAGCCAGGCCCAATATAATTGATGCTGCCCATCCTTCATAAAACCTTCATAATACAATACTATTAAAACGTTTGGGCTCAGTAAGAAGTTTATACTTTTTATTCTGAAAGGATGCATTAAATTGATCAAAGTGACAGTAATTTAAGTAAATGATGTGCTTTTTAAACTTTCCAACATTGATAATAAGAATAAATGTTTCTTGAGCACCAAAACTGTTTTAAGGCAGTTTTGCATCACCATGAAATCAAAAAGGACAATTCAATTTTTTTATGGAATATTGCAGTATTTATTATAAATGATTTATCTGTCCACATCATTATTTTTTTTTATTCATGTGCCCTCGTAATCTTTAATCAAAATAACTTCCGCGACATCTGGCGTGAGGGAGGGACAACCTGTCACTCACATGAATTCACAGCAATAGCAAACCACAACCATCCAATGATCCAATGAATTCCCGATGGACAAAATCAAGTCCCGCCCACAGGGTTCTCAAGTCTCACGCATTGGCCGTGAGACACACGCAATTCAACCAGTTCACACGCTCACACGCCACACCGTGTATTTCTCACGCTGAAAAGGCAATGCCAACCAATTTGTCCTGCAAGCTTTATATATAACGTTGTATAGCCTACGAGGCGCAGGCACAAAAAGTGAAGTTTCCTGCCGCCAGCGCGTCCGTATCTCGGCCAGATTGCATTCGTTACTAGGCAACATAGATGCGCGAACACACGGAAGTTGACGGAACATTCTCGGCCACCGCGACATCGCGCGAACACACGTCGTGATGGAGAAGGTAAGTTGGAAGAAAGCTTGCCTAACATTTTTAGGCCAGAACATGTAATATAGCCCATCGTATACATTATTATTGATGCAGTCAAAAACTCTACAACTACTTTGCAACCAGGCCAGAAGCTTTGGCTCAGTTTGGCTAGTCATCTGAAACTAAGGGAAATGTTAGTGGCTATGGGAAGGAATGAAGATGCATTTCATTTTATTTTAAATGATGTACTATATAGTGTTTCTAGTTACATTAAGGCTAAATCAGAGTGCTCTGGGTAATATTTTATATCCTGTCAAAACATACATTAATCATTGCCATTGCATTTGTATTTTTCAAAGATGTCAGGGAAAAATGCAAAAAGAATTGTTTTTTCAAACTGTTTGGAGCAATTTGTTATATATTTGTAATTTTGAAATATAACATTAAAGAGTATATTTGATGTGATGAATTGCTCTGTCATTTATCAGATTTACCAATTGTTATAATTTCAATTTATGCTGGTTAATTATGAACAATGGGTAAAATTGGGGGGCGGGGATGGGTGGGGGCGGGGCTTCATTAAGGCTCCTCCCCTAACCGCATGTGATCTCACTCCAAGCTTTTGATAAAACTTGAGAACCCTGCGACATGTGTTCTTGTTTGAGAATCAGATAAATCACAATAGGGAAGAAAAGACTATCATAACTTCTGTTTCATGTCAACTTTAAAGCATGTTTACACAGCACATCAAACTCTATTATATCAATGTTTGTGTTTTTAAAAGTCTGAATGAACACCAAGGTTTTCTATTTCATGGGTTTGCATGACTCTCCCAACGTGTGTGTGTGTGCGTGTGTGTGTGCGTGCATGTGATCCTGACGGAGGGGCCGTCACACATCAGCACATCTCCCTCTGTCTCTCCACATGAGTCCATCCCACCTTCCATGTTTCAACTACTTTCTTTCTCTCTCTCTCCCTCATGCTCTCATGTAATTATTCCTTTCCTCTGTCATCCTCTGTGCGTCACTCTTAATTGTCTCCCCAGCACCGCAACCCAAATTGAATTCTGCACGAAGTTCCCCCTCCATCTCCCCTGTCACTCAGCGATCCCAGCACTGTCGTGCTCTTTACGCGTATAAACACACACGCACCGACCTTTTCTCTTTGTAATTAATTACTTGCGATATATACACCGGGCCTTTGGTGTCTGATGTGAAATTGCTTGTGTTTGGAGTTTTTTTCACCATATTCTCAACAGTCATTTATATATCTACTCTCCGACTCTGACCTGGTAATGGCTGCGTTTGTTTACCCATTAGATGTGGTGTCCCGTGGCGACAAGATGAACCATAAGCATGTTGTGTCTGTGGGAGGTGTTGGCATGTCAGCCCAAAGCCAGTCGTCGGCTGTGTCATTACACTCTGAGCCGTACACACACAAAATTCATCCACGCAGGGTGTCACTGTCAATCCATAAATCTGAACAAAGCCCTGGCCCATGTTGCTCTGTCACTCCGTCGCTCGGTCATTAGACAGTTACGGCACTGTAAACTCTCCGTCTCGCTCTCTCACAGGGATGCTGTCGGACTCATAGACCTGACAAAGACACAAAATTCTGTTTCTGTCCAACTTCAAGACTGGCAAGCCAGTCAGTGTTTCCATCATACAAATATTCATGAACATGTTAAAGGGATAGTTCACCTAAAAAAAAATAGAAATTCTGTCAATAAATAGGCTACTCACCCTCATGTCACTCCAAACTTTTATGATTTTTGTCACTTCTGCGGCACACAAAAGAAGTTATTCTGAAGAATGTTTCTGCTATTTTGACAATACAATCAGTCAAAGTGGTCCAAAAGTTCCGAAAAGGACATAAAGGTACACTTTTAAAGAAGAATATATTCATATATCGGCTTCTCGAACAAGAAAAATATAGGGCAGGACATGATGTTGTTCATCAGGAATTAATTGATCATTCTGGTGACTTTAAAAATGTCTTATTATACAGAAAAAAAAAGAAAAAAAAGATATGAATATGATTTAATCCATAATGTGTACGCATTCCCCTTGTTTGGGTGGAAAGAAAATGTTAATGGGTTATTTAATGTATTAATTTAATGATGTAATAGCCCAGTCAATTAATTTTATTTATCTTGTCTTAAGGATGTTTAGATATTATTTTTAATTGTTTCAGGTTTCAAGGTTTGATTGTGTGTGTGTGTGTGTGTGTGTGTGTGTACACCTGGTATTCCCTATGGACCAACCGTCCCCACAAGGATAGTAATACCAGTCATTTTTGACCGTTTTTTTTTTTTGGTCCCCATGAGGAAAACAGCTTATAAATCATGTGTTGAAAATGTAAAAGTGCAGAAAGTTTTCTGTGATGGGTAGGGTTAGGGGATAGACTATACAAACAGTATAAAAATCATTATGCCAATAGAATGTGCTCATAATGATAGGAATACTAGTGCTTGTGTGTGAGTGTGTCTATATGAGTAAGAGGCTTGTATTTAAACCCCTGTGCTTCGTTATATCTTGATGATTTTGCTTCAGTGTAATTAAGTACAACGCAGACCTTGGCACACATGCATTCAAACTCACACACACATACGTATACATACACTTAAACATATAAAAGAAAGAGCCACAGTGCCATCTATTGATCACTCAGCCTTTAATTCTCTCTCTCTTTCTCTCTCTGGTAGGTGCAAAGACAGCCTCCTCCATCATGTGGCCCTCGTATCAATAACAGTAGACACGTCAGTGCTACACTGCAAAGGGAGCTTGTTTGTGTTATTGTGAGACAGTGGATGTGTGGTGAGGGGAGAGAGACTGTGAAAGCGCATTGAAGTGAAAAACATGGGGAAAAAGTGAGCAAGTCAATGTTTGTTTGAGGCCACCAGGCTCTTCAAATAACTCTATGCAATTATATTATAAAAAAAATGAAGAAGAAATATTTAAGATGTTTGCACAATATATTGGGTGTGTGTGTGTGTGTGTACTCTATAAATATTGTGTGTAATATTTATAAATGTGTGTAATTTATTGATCAAATTGGAAAAAATGCCAAATAGAAGCATTTTCACTTGTGGTCTAAAAGATTTCTCTCTTTCTCATCCTCTCCAGGTCTTACAATATTTCTACACTGGAATCTTTGAACCTGCATGTCACTTCAGATTGTTTATATCCAAGATCCAACTGTGAGCGAAACAAGATGTTAATATCAAGTAACTGATATTTTGAGACGTATGGCCTGAGTTATGTCATTAAGAGGTTTACGTTTCTTCCACACATTAGATCTTTCTGCTGAGCTGCTTCACTGCATAGTGCCTTCTAAGTACGCATCCATCATAATGTAAGAGAGGCATAAAAATAAATAGCTCACAAAATATTGGGTAAAATTATCCATATTTATTTTAATGGAACTAATCATTTTTATTTTAAAACTAATTATTTTGATATGCTCTTTTTGATTAGTTTATTAATAATGTTAATTGGAGATAATTACTTTTATTATTTCATTTTATTTCATTTCAGCTTTATTTCAATTGACGGACACAATTTTTTGTAGTTTTAGTTAACAATAACAACACTGATTTATATTCATGCTCTTCAGTGTTGAATGAAACATAAATTTATGTATAATCACAATTAGCCATCTTGTATTATAACCCCCATCCTGATTTCATCGCGATGCATTATGGGATTGCATCCTTTACATTTGGTTGCTTTAAAATGCTGTTTATTCAGGCTGCTCTCCAGATTTTGAAACATCCACAATGATGATGATAAGCTGTATGTGTGGGAGGATTGACACCATTTTAAATAAAAAAAAATGTGTGCTCAAGGAAACACAGACAGCCGTAGTAGCTGCTGTCAGGAGTTCAGAGCGATGGGGGAGGGAAGATCAGGTGGGATCAGCTAAAAGATACACTAAACATTCTTATTCACAGCTTCCATAACAGGATGTGACAAGTGCTATAAAGACTCCAAAACTCACAAAATCATTCTGTACAAAAACAGACAAGTTTCCTCGCTGGACCATTTTTCCCAACTACAACTTTTGGTTAGCAAGAGACCATCAGAACCGTGAGTGGATCCATTTAGCCCTTTACAAAGCTGCACTCTCTCCCAGAGACAGACGGATAGAGAGACAGATAGGCAAAGATAGAGAGAAAGAGAAATGACCATTTACCACAGCCAGAGGGTCCTCTTTAAGGTCTTACATCATCTCATACACAATACACCAGCTAATGGTGTGTAATAATTCCCCCTAAAGACTTAATGTGCTTAATGTGTGGGGTCAGCAGAACACTTCTCCAAATGGTTTCATATGGCAGCTCACGCAAGAACCGTCCAATCAGACTGAAGAAGCGCCAGGCCACGGCAAATCAAGGATGGAAATTATATTACTGCTGAATCCTGCTATTAAAGGAATAGTTCACTGGAAAATTTAAATTAAATTTTAGATGTGCTGTTAGACGTGTTTTGTCAAGTCATTGTTTTGTTTTGTTTTTTTATCAAAAATATCAATCCTTTTGTGTTCTACAAAAAGAAAAAAGAAAATGTCATACAGGTTGAGTTAATGATGACAGAACTTTAATTTTTGGGTGAACTGTCCCTTTAAGTTTTGCCCAGTGCAGGATCAATTCAAGCAGGTGAGTGTGAACAGATAGTAATCTTAGAAAAGTTTCAGTCCCGAGAGGAAAGTCTAAAGAACTATTTTGCCATGTTCAAAGGACAGAGTTAACGGTGAAATCCAACAGATGTCTGAAGTGTGTGCGGTGACTGTTAACAGATGGAGACAAGCTCCTCAATGTGTTCAAAACAAGAACTCGTAAATTGCTTGTTTGTAAATGGCTCCTTACAATGGTTTTCTGCCCATTTCAGAGTCTCTTAAAAAAGCCAATTACAAAAGAGTAGGCTACTATAATACCATGGTATAGTAATGAAAATACTATGGTAATTTCATATATACCATGGTACTGAATGATTACCATATTTATATACTGAGGTAATTAGCCTACATATTATTTGAAGGAACTTCAAAGAATATTACAATATTACCCTTACTAAATGTAGTGCGGCAGTATCACGATAAAGTGATGGAATCGTATGGCAATACTATGGTATTTTAAAATATACCATGGTACTGAAATGTATGTATTCATCATGGCATTTTCATGGTAGTTCCCCCAAAAATATGGTACTATATCCCCACAAGGATAGTAATACAAGTACATTTTGACCTTGCCGGGACATTTTTTAGTCCCCATGAGGCAAACAGCTTAGAAATCACACTACTGTGTAAGGGAATAGAATATAAACCATAAAACATGGAAACGTGTGTGTGTGTAAAAGTCAAAGCAGAGAATTGAAAGACGGAGTGAGAGTTGATGTGTAACTTCCTTAAACGGGAGAGTGAAGGTCACATCTATGGTCAGCCTGATATAGAGTCACTGAGCTATCACTGTAGCAGTGGTTCTGTCACCGTGGAGATGAGACAGTTGCTAAGGGGTGGCGCTGCTCTCCGTTCGGTGGCTAGTAATGCTCAGTGTGTGGTCATCCTTACTGCTGTCGGGGTTTTAATGTCATTTTTTCTCCTCAAACCCCAAGTGCTTGCTCCATTCTTCCCTTCTTATCTACCAATGACAGAAGTCTAGTCCACACCTCAGAGAGAACCCTTCAACCTGACATAACTACACACACACACACACACACACACACACACAAGGGATCACACATATCTGACGACCTCTGTGGATTTGTCAGTCGATTCTGTATTTAGTTTCTATAATGTCTTTTTAAAGAAGTCTCTCATGCTCACCAAGGCTGCATTTATTTGATCAAAAGTACAGTAAAAACCATAATGTTGTAAAATACCATTTCAATAAAAAAGAACTGTTTTCTCTTCTAATATATTTTAAAATATAATTTATTCCTTTGATGTAAAAGCTGAATTTTCAGCATCATTACTCAATCATACAGTATTCAGTGTCATCGAAATCATACGAAATCATTCTAATATGCTGTTTTGGTGCTCAAGAAATCCATTCTTTTTCTTATTATTATCACTATTGAAAATGTTTTTTTTGCTGCTTAATGAAACCGTGATACACTGCCATTCAAAAGTTTGGGTAAGTAAGTTAAAAAAAAAAGAAATTAATGTGTTTCATTAAGCAAGGACACATTATCAAGAGTGACAGTTAATACCTTTACAATGTTACAAGAGATTTCTATTTCAAATAAATCTGTTTCTGTGAATTTTCAATTCATCGAGAGTACTGAAAAAAAAAAATCACAGTTTCCACAAAAATATTAAAAACTGTCAACTGTTTCAACATTGATAATAAGAATAACCATTATTAATAATTGAATACCAATCATAACTGATAATAATTGAGCACCAAATGATTCCTGAAGGATCATGTGACACTGAAGATTGGAGTAATGATGCTTAAAATTCAGCTTTGCAATCACAGGAATAAATAACATTTTGAAATGTATTCAAATAGAAAATAGTTCTATTAAATTGTAAAAAATATTTTATAATATTGCTGCCTTTTCGGTATTAGACTTCTTTCTATATATGTAATCATTTAGTCATGGCGTTATATAGATTTGTATTTTCATACATCCCTCTGGGACTCTTTTCCAACCAATTCTTAGATTGAGATCCAAAAGCATTTTAAATTCTAGTTGAATTCCTGATGATCCAAATGGAGGGCCCTTGATTCTAAATGACACGTTAGATGAATCTTGATGGTGAAGTCCCTCTGATCTTGGCACGCTTGTCTTTATTTTTAGTGCTATTTCTCCGAGACGTACGAGCACTTGGAGTCGTGATTAGCTGGTTGCACTCAGCACTGAGTAAAATTAATTGTAATTAATCCAGAATGGCATCAGATGCATGCAGATGTCATATGGCAGCCGGGATATGTCAATAGCAAATAAATGCCCTTATGCAGTCATAAGATGATGGTCTTGCTTAAACCGATAAATTGTTATGTGGGTCACATTGGTCATCACTGCTGGTCATGTCGTTACGTATCCACTTGCAGGTATAGTTTTTTGGTCTTTTTGTGCTGTTTTTGGATGACATTAATCAAATTTAAAAAAAGCATCAGTGTTGAATGACATAATCATTGACACAAACCTGGACAACTTTTGACTGAAACCTCTGCAGGTGCCTATGACCTTTTCAACTTGAACCTTTTAACACCACCTGGGTACATCTATTTCTCTCAACCGTGTCTTCATCGTAGAGGTGGAGGGGTGGCTGTTTGCCCTGAGACTATTAAAATGTCCAAGATCGAGTTTCATGATGTTGCAGCATTTACCGCTGAAAATGACTGGCCAAACGTCACTGGCTGTAATCTTAATTTACCAACCTTCAAAATTTCCCTCTAACTTTTTCTCTGAGATTAGTGAGTTACTTACTCTTGTCTGTGGTAGTCATCCATCTGTTATTTTGCTTGGTGATTTTAATATACATGAAAACACTGCACAATGCAAAGAATTGATGTCTGTGCTGGACTGTTTCAACTTAACTCAACATGTAACTTTTGCTACTCACTCCAGGGGTCATATACTGGATCTCATATGTCCATCTGGCTTATTTAATATTCTTGTTAGTGGCTCTGATTTTCTGATGTGCTTAGATCACAAACTCATAAACTTCATTTTTAGTTTTCCAATATCTAATATCACCACTGAAGAAAATGCTCACAGTCACATATCGTAAAATCATTTCTGTGAATCCATCTTCTTTCTCTGTTTCAATAAGGGCTTCTACCTTGTCAGAATGTTTACTATCTAACTGTCCGTCAGAAAACTGCTGTATTTACAATAATACTTTTTCTCAAATACTTGAGAGGCAAGCTCCTGTTAAAAATAGACTGGTTCCATCTACTTGTGCCTCACCCTGGTTTACTCCTGAACTTCGAACGATGAAAACTGTGGGTCGCCCCCTATAAAGACTATAGAGGTAAACTGGACTCATTGTGCATTTTCTGGCTTTAAAAGAACATTCCTCAACTACCGTACAGCCCTCAACGATGCAAAATCCTCTTATTTCTCCTCTACCATTAGGAATTCCACGTGCAGGCCCAAATCACTCTTTGCTCACTAATCCACCACAACATGTTATTTCGGGCTCTGGGGTGCTTGTGAATAGCTTTTCCCAATTCTTTTCAGACAAATTGAAGTTAATCTCTGAATCCATCACCAAAGACACCCCTCATACAAGTGACTCAAATGTTCATTTGATGTTATATCTGATTCAGCTCGCTCAACAAACTCTCTGCTTTTACTCTGACTACTCCTGTTGCCATAAGTGATCTAATTGTGAAGTCTAATTCCACACCCTGCCGGATTGATCCTACACCTACTGTTTTGCTTAAGATGTGTGTCCTCGAGGTTATGATAAACTGTAGTTTGGCTTCCGCCATTGATGGCTGCGGTGACCCCCATTCTTAAAAAACCACCTTGACCATTACACACAATTATAGGCCAATATCTAATTTAACATTCTTAAGCAAAATCCTTGTGGCTTCGAAATTGCGATCATATTTAGATTTTAATGGTCTTTTTAAACCTTTTCAGTCAGAATTTCGCCCATCTCATAGCACTGAAACTGCTATTCTTCGGGTGGTTAACGACATTGTTTTGTCCATGGATTCAGGGTCTCGATCTAAGCACTGCATTTGACACAGTCTGCCATGAAATACTGATCTCTCGGCTTTCTTATATCGGCATCACTGGTTCCGCTCTTTCCTGGCTCATTTCTTACATCAGCGACAGAAAGTAATATATCACCATACAAGGGTATAGATCTGCCGCTGCTTCGCTTACACAGGGTGTTCCTCAAGGTTCAGTTATTGGCCCACTATTGTTCATCATCTATATATCCACTTGGTGACATCATACGCAGGCATAGACTTCAATTTCATTGCTATGCTGATGACATTCAAATTTATCTTACCACCAGCTTCAATAGGCCATCCCTGCCTGACTCACTCACTGCATGTATCAGGGACATCAAGCATTGGATGTCCCTGAATTTCCTCAAATTACATAATAAAAAAAACAGAGATATTGGTGATTGGCTCTGCTGCCTCAGTCAAAAGGGTGGACTTGTCCTTTGATATCGATGGAGTTCATGTTAAGTCTTCGTCATCTATTCGTAACCTTGGTGTCTTAATCGACTCAACTCTATCTTTTGGCTTCCATATTTCTTCTCTGGTTAAAAACTCTTTTTTCCAATATTGCACGTCTTCGATCTTCTCTGACTTTAGCTAATGCTGAAACCTTAATTCGTGTATTAATCACATCATGTCTGGATTATTGCAATGCTCTGTTTCTTGGTCTGCCCAAAAAACTTTTTGCAAGATTCAGTATGTTCAAAACTCAGCTGCAAGAGTTCTCACCTCCATCAGGCGTTCTGCTCACATTACTCCTCTGCTTCATGACCTTCACTGGCCACCCGTGGCATCATGTTTTCACTTTAAGGGATTACTTCTAACGTGTAAGGCATTAAATGGTCTTGTACCTCCATATCTGTCTGATCTACATTGCTCTTACCATCCCTTAGATCAGCTGAACTTGGTTTATTGTCGATTCCTCGTTTCCGGTTGTCTACAGTAGGTGGAAGGTCATTTAGTGCATGCTTCTAAATTATGGAATTCACTACCCCTTACACTTCGTAATATATCATTTGTGGCTACATTTAAGACTCAGCTAAAAACATATCTATTTAACATGTATTTTAGACAATGTGACTATATGTGAGCTTATGTGATTGTAATGTGTGTGCAGGTGTGTAAATGTAGTGTAATGTACAATGTAAAGTGACCTTGAGCTACATAAATAAATATTAAGTAATAAATAAATAAATAAGGCGCTATATAAATAAAACTTCTTCTTCTTCTTCTTCTTCTTGCTGAAAGATTTGTGATTATCAAGGCTGCGTTTTTAATTCCTATCAGATTGGGTAAACATTTCTTTTTGAATTTGATGGAGTTATAATGGCTGCATGTTATCTAAAATTAATTTTTTTCAGCATGTCATATTTGGTAATTGCAAGTGTTAACTCTAGAGGGAATTATCTGGTGCAACTGAAATCAATGACAGCCATGTGTTGAATCTTTCAAAAAGTGACATGAGATTTTGTTAATGATCTTTCTTGTTTTAAAATAACTGAATGCTGCTTGTTTTTATAACTATATACTATTAAATGATGTTTCCCCATTACCTGTCATTCATTAGCACTGTAAACATTATTTTCCATTTTCACTTTTCAGTTCTGGCATGTGGTGCTGTCAGATTGCAGTTTGTGTTGTGTATGTGTAGCTTGATTTGTGTCACAATTATTTGTGCATATTGGTTCCATGTGTCTCTCTGGTTGCCTTTAATTACCCTTACAAAGAATAACTGGTAACCAAGTTCTGCCAAACAAAGTGTTGCCTTAAACAAGCTGCATTAACTTTGTATTAGTTACCACATTCATTAGAGTTACAAATTTTTGGCCCTCTAGCTGTCAAAAAGCATTACTGAAATGGTGTTAATTTAGAATAAAAAAAGTTACATATAGTAGGCTTTTTTTATTGTTTTACATTGTTTGAATGACATCCCATTTTAAATGATAATTTTACAGTATAGCAACAATACTATGGTATTTGGCCATAAACTGTGGTTACCATGGTAAATTTGATGTTAATGTATTTGATTGATTCTTACAATTGTCAGTTTCTGCAACATTCTGCGAGTGTTGATACGGACAAGCAGCTGTTTCATAGTTGGGCAACTAAAGTCAAGAAACTAGAGAAGCTAGAAGTGTGTTAAAAATAAACAAGTAAATAAATATTAAATAAATGAGAAACAGTCAGAATTATGATGTCGGAGGAAATATTTCCCTAAGGCGGATAAAGCGGAGGATGAGAGAAGAGAGAAAATCTGGCTGAGGAGTGAGAGAGAGAAAAATAATAAGTCAGACAGATAAATATGAAAACAAGATTTTCCACTGGATATCATAACAGTAGAGTCATCAAAGGACATCACTAGTCCCATTTGAGCTGTGTTTCTTGCTTTTTAGGAGCTAGTTCTTTATACAAAAAGTGGACAAAACAGGACCTGAGATACTTTGTTTTGATTTTTTTAACAAATGGTCAGTGAAAGGGCTGTTGGTCATCAACCTGAGGAGGTCAAACGAAATATTTCATGAGCTGTTCTATTTGATTTGATTTTAATATATGGCTAGCAGGTTTTTGTTGTTGTTTTGTTCTTTTCTTTTTTGCTATTTTAAAAAACATGATTTTTTAGATTTTGGTATTTTCTACCAATAAATATTTAATATAATTTACTAAAAAAGTTAAATAAAATGTAGTCTAAATTTAGCTGTCACTCGGTTGAGGATGACAAATCCAGTCAACACTATATTAATATTCATAATTAGCAATTAACATCTGCAAATAAAAAAAAATGTTTTTAGAACAAATTAGTTCAAAACTATGACATTGTTTTAGAATTTGAATTATTTGATACAAGCCATTTTTAGAGGGTGGGGGGCATAGACTTTTAATGGATTGAAAACTATTTACTTTTCATTCTAGTTACTTTAACCTTTTTAATAGTTCATCTATCCAATCTAATAGTTCTCACAACCAAAATCATGGAATTTGTGGCTCTAATGCTTAAAAAAAAAAAAAAAAAAAAAAGTACCCTATTTGTGGAAGATGCCAGCAGTCCATGGACCTTTCCCATCATTTTGTACTGTGTAAATGGACATTTCTTTTTCCTGTAATGGCCCATTACTTCCTTTACTCTGGGTGTTGTGTTCATAACACTGAATAATTTCAGCATACTCTATAAAAAACCTTCTTTGTTTTGATTCACGGAGCCGAATTGAACTTTCTTTATTGTCATTTGTCTTTTTTATTTCTTCCCTTTACCGAGGATCACAGTGTGCTCAGAATATTAGACATTACGAATTGCTTATTGATTTTGTCAAGGTAGCAACCTGAGCGGTACATGCCTTACCTCTTAGATAATTGGATAATGCTGAGAAACTCATGCCGTGAGACAGATTGTACAGTGTCAGAAAGCAAAGTGACACAAAAAGAAAAGAGGACTAAAAGTGCGCAGATATGTCTGAGCTTTTCTGACTTTAATCTGAGTGTAAGAGATGATCCTATTGGACATGCAGATGAACATTTCTGTTGGCAGAAAGTGCACAGAGTTAACTGGAGTGAGACGTTTCAGTTTTATCTTTTGCCAGCCATATCTACTCTGTGGCATTCTGATATCACCACAGAAGATAAAGAAGCAAATGACTAAGGAAAAGCAATAATAACCCTCTCTCTCTCTCTCTCTCTCTCTGCCAGGTTCAGACACCCGCATTATGATGCCTTAAGCATATGACAGTTTTTGACAAGCAAATAATGGCCTCTTATTTTGTGTTTGTGTGGACTTTTTTAATTAAGAAAAGGAAAAGAGGTCTAAGACATTTTCTGTTAATTAAGCAATGAGACTTGATCAACTAATTGATGATTTTCCATTGTTGATGTTTTTCAAAAGGGTTATTTAATGTTTTGTGGGGTAATTAAAACAGTCCATTAAGCCTTATTCAACAATTAATTTGAAATCTTTCTAAATGGCTTTAGTCATCTGCACAAGAGATATTCATGTATACATGCAGTAACAAAGACCATCTGACACATTATAAAACAAGACATAACAGGATAGAATGATTGTGATCGTGATATTACTTTTATAATTAACAATAATATTAAAGGGTTAGTTCACCCAAAAATGAAAATTAAGTCATTAATTACTCACCCCCATGCTGTACCAACCCCGTAAGACCTTCGTTCGTCTTCGGAACACAAATGAAGATATTTATGATTAAATCTGAGAGGTGGATCACTACCACATAGGCTGCCTAAGGGAATGAAACTTGACGGCCCAGAAAGTCATTAAAGAAAATGTTTAAATATTCTATGTTACAACAGTGGCTCAACTATAAGTTTATCAAGCGACGAGAATACTTTTTGTGCGAAAAAACAAACAAAAATAACGACTTTATTCGACTATTCCTTTTCTTCCTTGTAGGCCTGAAACGAGACTTCAAGAGATTTCCACGACGCATGCGCGAGAATTGCGATCTCCTTCAACTACTTCAGTTTAAGTTCTCGCGCGTGCGCGTCGTGGAAATCTCTTGAAGTCTCGTTTCAGGCCTACAAGGAAGAAAAGGAATAGTCGAATAAAGTCGTTATTTTTGTTTGTTTTTTCGCACAAAAAGTATTCTCGTCGCTTGATAAACTTATAGTTGAGCCACTGTTGCGACATGGAATATTTAAAGGAACACTTCACCCATTTCAACATTAATCTTTATTGAAAGTGGGTCATAAATGTAGTCGAAATGTAAAAGAATTTTTGAATTTGGTGCCCTCTTGACCGAGAAAAGACAGAAAATAACTTTAGGGCGAATTTGTATGTAAGACAACAACTCCCACAATGCACCACATTGCACAGCTCCGCAAACCACTCCCACTAATCCAGAACAGCGCAAACCAAACATTAGAGAAATCACTCTTTCATCTACAAGGCTAACGTTAGCTGCCACCAGAGTTAGAAATTCATTTCACACAAAATTTCTAGTTAGTTGGCTGTGGCGAGCAGGACGAGGGCGAGTGACGTGAGAGGATGGCGCGAGGCCGGTGGCGGGAGTGATAATGAACGACACCTAGCTGTGAGACGCACCGGTCTCTCTCGCATCTCTCACGGAGGAGCGGACGCATAAAACGAGGAGCGACGACAGGGCAGATCGAGAGAGGATTAGGAACAGGCCTGATGATTTTATGTTGTGTTTTGTTTCTGTTGTGTGTGGCTGCTGGCTTATACTTTTGTATTTGTTTATTTTACTATTAAAATGTTTAAATGTTCGCCGGTTCCCACCTCCTTCTTCCCACAACAACGAACCCCGTTACATTGGCAAACTCATTAGTGAATTACTCCTCGCTTGTATATCTTTCTATATGGTGAATTATTGCATGATACCTGGATGTTCAGTCAGAACATATGCGGTGCGACACTAGGATGGTTCACATCACAACACAAACGTCCGTGTGCTCGTCTGATTCAGAGATTTCGTCCAGGAGAAATTGTCATCGTTGAAATTCTCTGCAGCAGACGGACTCTATCTGTGTCCGTAGCGCACAGCGAGAGCACAGGCACCAGCAGTCCGCCCAGCTCGAGCCCGTCCGGGCTCCTCGTCCACGACAGGCAGCCGCCTCCTGTTCCTCCAGCAGCCTCAGCTGCTCTTCGCTATATTGTGGCTCGTAAAGATAGCCACGAACATCGGATTCGAGCAGCAGAATTTCAAAATCCTCTTCTTCCATGTTTAGTTTCTTCCGTCATTGTCGTAACTTCCTATCTCCGCTTGTTAGCTTAGCTTCCAAACAAGATGGCTGATATTGCTGTCTGTATCTGCAAGTGAAGTCCCACCCACTGATCTGTAATAGGTCTGTAGCGTGAGTGGGTCCCACACCCTGAATAAATGATGAGCTTGTGTTTGTAGTCTCTACACTTTTCAATGAAATGTGACTTCCTGCTTTTTATGACGCAAAATAGCGATTTTTACATCATAAAAAGCAGGAAGTGGAACACTTAAATCCTTATTTCTCCCATCTCAGGGGAAAATAAGGGAATAAACCATGACCATTCAAAAATATGATTGGGTTTCTAAAGAACTAAAGATACAAAGCTTAATGCAAATGGGTGAAGTGTTCCTTTAAACATTTTCTTTAATGACTTTCTGGGCCGTCAAGTTTCATTCCCTTAGGCAGCCTATGTAGCAGTCATGCACCTCTCAGATTTAATCATAAATATCTTCATTTGTGTTCCGAAGACAAACGAAGGCCTTACAGGGTTGGTACAGCATGGGGGTGAGTAATTAATGACTTAATTTTCATTTTTGGGTGAACTAACCTTTTAAGTAACTTACATTTTATACACAATATTGCCAATTACCTTGTCGTTTTTTGCTCTGCCACCAAAAATAACCACAGCAGAATCAAGTCAGTATGTGTGTCTCCGGTGTTCTTGAATGAACCCAGATTTTTTTTAACTATTCGATTGAGTGAATAATTCAATTACTCCCTTATACTTGTTTCGTTTCTGAATTGACCTATGGCTAAGCCACGCCCCCAAACACGATGAGCCAATCACAGTGCGCATAGCTAACCCAATACACTCGGACATTCTCTGCTTCTACGTCCATTGAAATGCATTGCAGTTAGTCAGTTTTCCTTCGTTTTTATGTTTTTTCTTGTCATTTTCAGTTTAAAATGGTCAAACGGTGTGCATGGGGTACATGCAACTCCGACACTAGGTATCCCGAGAGGCTGGGCGACGCTGTGTATTTTTTTACCCTTTCCCAAGCCACATCTCAACCGAGATAAGTTTATGCCGGTGTCTGCTCTGGATAAAGTTATGCGGTAGACCACAACACCAACTAAACGTGAATAAATTAAACAAGAATTAAACAAGGATCAATGTCTACATCTGTTCTAAGTCAACAACGTATTTGAACGTTATCTTTAACATCTCGAACGTAACGTTAGCCTAACATTAGAAAACGTTAACGTTAGCTCCTAGCTGCGTTGTACATCATCACTTAGCTTCATTAACGTATCTGTAAATAACCGAGATAACAAATGTTAGCAATGTGCTGAATGATTCATGTAAATACTGCAGTGCATGAACAATGCTGATCCTCTATCTTGTTGTCTGAGATGGTGATGGCAACGAGATGCGGTTTATCACGTTTACACTGTGACCTGTACATTTTTGCCTGGAGCTGAAGCTTTTCATCGACCTTCTCAACAATAAAATTATTAATATAACCCTCCAATGCATAGTTAAGGTCCTTTTGGTGACTTTGAGATGATATATAATCTTTCTGTCTCCAAAAATCATCAATTGCCTCCTGTGAAATGTCTCCTATTGTGACAGCTGCCATAGCGCCTGTCACCGAATGTTGACTGTTTATCCGAGTGAGTGGAGGGGGCGTGGCTTAGCCATAGGTCAATTAAGGGCAGTATCCCAAATCACCCCTATTTCCTCATTCACTACATTACTCCACTAATATAGTTCACTGAATGAGTGAACAAAAACGATTTGTTGATTCGCATTAGTCAGCCGGACACTCTTCTTGCAAGACGTAGCTGTTGAGTGTATAGTTTTTGCTCTCTTTATTTAGGTGCATTATGGGATTGAATGAGTACACTTGATAATGTCCACTGTGGTTTTAGACGCCACTACAAATGTCTGTCCCCTCAAATAGTGCACTGTGTATTTTCAACATAACGCCATTTTTCAATTGAATCCGGTGTCATCCTCATTCATTTAGCTGTACAAAACAGCTTATCTTATCATATTTTTATTCATAAACACACTGGATTGTAGCACTAAAAGTTTAACCGTTATTTTTCTAGTGGCTAATAAAAACCCATAAAAATATCGCACTTATTTTGGACGCAGCCTGAGTGCTTTGAAAGAATCGGTTGAGTTGAATGATTCAGTGAGTCACTTGACATAATGCGCAATCACAGATACTTATCTCATCCTTGCAGGCTTTTCATTTCCCATCAGAGCGTAACCGTTTTTCAGCTAGTTCGCTTTGTCAGTGATATTAATCAATACAATGCTGTGCACATCAGGACGAAAATGTTGTTTTGGCTGTCTAACTGCGGCATTTGTCTTCAGCTCAGCCATCTGTGGCTCTCAGACAAATGAGAGCTGATATTCCATCAAACTGACCCTCGTGCACGAACGAAACATCTCACTGTGAGTTAACCACTTTATGAACAACTCCACAGTTACCGCGTTCGCTTTAGAGCATGACCTCTAAATGTCTTGCGGAAAAGACTCTTGGCTCCATCTCTTGCTTCTCCCCCGCCTCTTTCCCTTTCTTCATGGATTTAGTATTGACAGAAAAGCTGAGAGTATCCAGGTCATATTTTCAACCCCGTCTCTCCACACGCTCTCCCATTTCTGGCCACATAAAGTTCAATTCTGTTATTTTGTGATTTAGTGTCTCTGCTGGCCCCGCGTGCCGTGCCCTCAGTGGACCGGCTCATCTTGTTCTCATCCAGTCATTCGTTTTCCTGTGCACCGTGATTGGGTTATATCGAAATATTCATTCATCACACGGAACGACCTTTATTCCACTATCAATCAGAGGGTGTTGTGCGGGTAAAGGCTCTCCTCAGCGGCCCTCCCCCTCCAGCACTTCCACACAGCACAAACAGCCTGATAATGTTGTGTTGCCTGCCATCCTCTCTTATTACTGCCTCCCAACTCAGATTTATCATCTTCCCCTCCCCTTTAAATCTGTAAAAATAACCTCCACTTTGCGAGTGTGGTTCTTTGTCATCCTTTACTTTTAAGCCTCCTTTTATAGTGGCCTTTAACGGGCTTCACTGATGTGCGTGCGTGAGAGAGAGTGTATTGTACTAATGTTTATTATTATGACTAAGTTATAAAGGAAAATATTCTTCCTGACAGCCCCTTTTATCCTGAAAAGCTTTTGTTGCCATGGAAACACATTTTCGGAGCTCGGAGCGCAATGATTGATATTTTTTAGTGATGAACAAAACAAAAAAATAGCCTATATCAAAATTATCTCATATAAAAAATAAAAAAAAGTGCCACTATACACTATTGCAGGTCCCTGTGTTCAAAATATTTGTTTGTTAATGTGTTTTCGAATAGATGGGAATCAATATTTTAGTGCAGATATTACCTGCCTGTGACAAATGGATGGAAGGGGCAAAAGCGACAGGTAAACAGGTCCATTATGGATATAATGGAATCAAATGACAAACATGATTCATTCTCATTTTTTTTTTAAAAAAAAGGAAGTGACAATATTCCCCCCTCCCTTCGGCATTCAGAGTTGTATCTAATGTGTATTCGATTAAATCAATTCCATGTCTGCGTGGCTAACGGTATTCAGCTCGCAGAAATACAACTGAAAACATGCCAGTGCCCAATCTACCCATTCAGTTTTGAACAAGCCTCCTATCAATTATAAAATGTCAGCGCATAAATTCTCCCTGATTTAAAAAACATGAGTGGAAGGCCATCTGATTGACTTCGCTCTGCTCCTAACAAGAAGCAATTTGTACTCTGCTATTTCCCCCAGTGAATAGATTGCATGTGGAGAGAACAAATGCGATTACTCCGAGTCTGTGTGTGTAATTTGAGTGCGGCCCATGGATGTGATTCTTTCTATTGGTTTCTATTTTTATCTATTTATTCATTTAGGCTAAATATATTAGTAATGTGTCCTGGAGTGTCTCCCTGCATTCCCAACAGATGTTTTTTTTTTTATGTTACTCATAATATTTAAATAATTAATACTTTTATTAATTCACACATTAATATAATGTGTAATATAATCATTTTGAGGTTTAGTCACAAGCTGTTTTAAATGATTTTTAATGTTTGCAAAATCCACAAACAGAAGAAAAGGCTGACCAATAGTAATGATTTATGACGAAATATGGAGATTATACAGGGTTTCTGCCAGACAGTGACGGTATTTTAAATGTTATTGGTTTATAAAGTTATTGTCTTACAGCGTTTTAGTATTACAATGAAATAATAATAAATTAAAGTATATATTATTTGTCCTCATTTTAATATGTGTCCCTCCCTGGGCGTGCAAGTAGGCACGTGCCACATCCGGGCCTGGCTGTGACCTTCGCTCCCGTGTACAGAGGAGCGCGCATTCAGCTCACGCCCGCAGTGCGCGCTCCTGTCAGGGGTCAGGCAGAGCGAGAGCAGCGGCTCTGTAATTAGTCACTGTTAATATTCATTTAACAGACAGCGGCTGTAATTATAAACCCGTGTTCCGTCTTATTAGCCGCTAATTTGTAGTTTACGCAGCGCCTATTGATTATACGCATGGGTTTGCTGAGAGAGTTAACAGCTCGGCTGTTTTTTGAAGAGGTTTTAGCTACTCCAGATACTGTCAAGTCTGTCAGATATTCAAAGTTGCACGAAACCTATTTTAATATTGCAACAGACCCACTAAAACATAAAAAGGAACATATAGAGTTAGGCACGTAAACCTGATAGTTATAGCTACTCATTTTTCTATGCAACTCGTGGAAGACTCTTCACCATATTTCAGCAATGCGATAGTCCATGCAACCTGTTGTTTCCAAGCTCCAACAAAGTTGAATGTTATCATTTGTTTATTTAATGTTCTATTTCCACATTTAACATCTCCATTTTAATAGTATAAAAATTAACATATTTCCCATTCGCTACATATTGTATAGCCTAGATGCTTGGTGCTGGATGGAATGCTTAACTGCTGAGATTAGTGCTGCATTACTGATAAAAAGATTTATTAAATTGTGATAATAAAAGCCATTATATTGCCATTACACCCACAATAAAACAAGCCACATCATTAACTTTGATTAGACTGCAGTGGAGTTTGCGCTCTAACTTAGCCATGGAAGCAAATTACAAGTAATTGCTGTATTAAAAAGCTGGTTATGAGACTTGGTTTGTGATTTTCAGCTGGTCATTTGCTTGCTAAATTCCACAGGTCAGATTCTGGCTGAACCCAGTCTTCTCCCATGATGCTTTGCAGAGTGAAGTCTTGAAAATACTCAAGTCGATGACTGTTCGGATGAGAGAAGAAATGTTAAGATCATGGTGATGTAATTATGCAATACAATAAAACCAAAATAATATTAAGATATCTAAACGTACAAGTCTGGTCCCTGTCCTTCTTGTAGGTCTTCTCTAGGAACAGGATACAGAGACTCATAAGTCCTTCCTGCGCCCGAGCCATGGATGGCGTAGGAGTTCATCTTATTAATGCCCTGAGGGAAATACCTCCAAGGCAGAAGTGCTTCTCCCTTCCATTTTTTGTCCTTTATATTGGCTTGGAATGATATAGGGAGTTGTTGCTGTAACAGGTAACAAGCTAATGGTTAAAAACGACAACAGGACATTTTTATAATACTCTATATATTTTTTGCTCCTGTACTATTTTATTTTGTTAAGCATTTCTGAAGTATTAATATTAAGACATTTAGTGTTTTTATACATATATGTATACACACACACTACTTTTTTGTGTATTTTTGAGAAAATACAGCCTTGGTGAGGATTAGAGACTGCTTTCAAAATCATTAAACTTACCGCCACCCAAAATTTTGAACGGGACTGAAAACATTAAAGGGGTCCTATAATGCCCTTTTACGAAGTCTTTATTTTGTTTTTTTGGGGTGTACTAAAATATGCCTGTGTACTGTCTGCCAAGGCAGCACTTTATGTGTCTTGTGTGACACCCCTTATGGAAGAGAGGGGTGGGGTGAGCAGTTGCTCATTATCATTTAAACAGACATGCACCGAAACGGGTCGCTGTGAACAGAGCTGTTTTTGAGGAGGTAAAAATGATGTTTTACACAACCATTGAGGAATTTTAACCAAAGTATGTTACAAACTTTACATGAAGACCCTAAAGAATCATACCAACTTGTGGAAAATGGACATCCGATGACCTCTTTAACCAACGAGAATTGCGCAGAACGGATTTCATGCATGGACTTTGCAAGCACGGATTTCACAGTGGTATGTTTTTTTTTCTTATACATTTTAGATACGATGTTATCCACCATTTAATAGTGATATTTGTTGAAAAACTAAGGTAATACAAAAAAATTATCGACAAAACCAAGGTTAATTTTCCTAAAGGGTGGTGAACAATAAAATAAAAATATCTACCTTTGGAGTGGACTTTGAGCTTTGTAACTTTGCAGATCTTTTTAATGCGCAAACAGCGACATTACGCACTTACTAAAGTGAAAAAGCATAATAGGAGCCCTTTAATAAACTGATGTACAGTGTGAATTTGCTTACCATGAACGCATTATGTTTTCCATTCAGTAGCAGAATAAGGTGTTGTCCATGTCTGTAATATGATATCAAAATATTATTTCAATTACACATTAGCAATGAAAAAACTTTCAGCGGCCTGAAAAACAGAGGAGGCTTAACTTACGGGCAGACTTCCACCTCTAGATATTGCTCAGTGTTGCTGTTCAAGAAGAAGGATTCTACCACTGAAAAATAAATCAGTAGCACAAACTGTAAATATTGTGGAAAAGATAAACATCTGAACTTAGTGTGTCATAAACCTTTCTTCTAATTCAAGTTCTCACCAAAGTTAAATCAGACTTTTATTTATCTGGTATTTGTCTAGACAGTCAAAGGTTGCATGCGTATATGCAAAACGATCAGTTGATTCCAACAATCTGTTATATAATCATATGAAAGAAAGAAACATAATCTCAGATTTGAGCCTTTATTAACGGTATATATATACATACCCTCATAGTCCCAGAGACCAGGGAACGGCTCTCCAGGTGGTCCCGCTGGTGCAGGGGGGTCATTGAAGAAAGGAGCAGTCACCTGCATTAACAAACCTTCCTCGCCAGGTGAGAAGCGAATCATTACCGGCTTATGATCCACAGGTACGCTGTCCCAGGTGTGTCTGATATAGAACTCCATGGCAGTCAGGAGGATACAACCGCTGCAGACACTGTTAAGCATGGCAAAATCTTATTTTCTTCTAAAGCTAAACCTAAAATATTAATAAATGACTATCTTGTTCAGTTCTCAATATATATATATATAAATTTGTAAGTGTCAATATATGATTTATACACAGTTCTGTGCTGTATTACGTCTTAAGCTGCTCATGACACAGGACTGTCTGATATGCAATAAGGTTCAACAGTCATTGATAAGCAATGCATCTGATATCATAAACATAACACCTGACGTCACCTGATCACACCCTGTCCATTCATTTAGATGAGAACTGGCCCCATGACATAGCCTGGTTTCTTCCAAAAAAGAAGGCTTGCTTAGTTGGGGGCACTTTATTTTCAGTCATAACCCAGACAGGCCCAGAACCGGTCCACATCTGGTACGCGTGGAATCCACATGGATCAGATGTGGCCCGGATATGGGCCGAGATTATGTTGCTGTCTGGGAATACTGATTTGAATATTGATTCGGCTTTATTTCATAATTGACAAACTGAATCAACAGTGAACATACATACTTGAGCTAAATAATGACACTATTGTTTTTTGTTTTTTAGCTGCTTTTGACAGCTGAATTGAACTCTGTTTATCATTGATCATTATTTCCCTGTTTATCGCTGTAAAGCTGCTTTGAAAACATCTGTATTGTATAAAGTGCTATATAAATAAAGGTGACTTGACTTGATGTCATGGGAAGAACACTTCCTGATTTCTGTCATACATCAACAAAGCCTCCCACATACGTCTCAGTAGTCAGACAGGCACATAATCGTTAGTAAATAAAATAGTGAATTATTGAAACAAAATGATGAAGTAAAGTATTACCCTATTCGATCACATCGAGTGGCCCCATTTTGTTAGCTCTTCAATTCAAGAACTATGGAAAAAAGAGGAACTCCATAACCTACACACGGAACGCAAGCATGTTGAAGTTTCCCGGGAACATTTTAATAAGTTGCACCGCGTCCTTGAGGATGAGTCTGATTGGCTCAGATGGTGAATCTGAGCGTCGGGGAAGATTAATCTGATTGGCTGGTGGGCTCTTTAAACTACAAGGCGGAAGGATTTGCAGGTACCTATAATAACTTCGAGGTCTTCTAATCTTATATTTATATACGTTTTACTTCTATTTCATAATGCGTCATAGTACGCGACGAAAAAATAAACATTTATAATTCACTCAAGGTTTTTATAAGTATCCAGCCCATTGATTATAAATGTTGAAATATGTGTAGCCGTTAGCCCGCTAGTTAGCCAGTGTAACGTTAAATCTCATGGTAAATCTCCACCTGGATACCAATGATGCTTAATGCTGTTGCTGAGATTACACGCCAGATTCGCTTCTTTTTTATTCGCTTAATCTATTGAAGAACGCCTACGTTCGTAATAATCTAGTTTAATAATGCACGTTTACACATTTAAACTTAAATAATATGTTTTTATAGAGTCAGTTAATTCAACGATAAACTAATATTCCTGCACAAAGACAGTCTCCAGGGATCACTTGTGCTGGCTGTGTATAAACCGACTGCATCAGTAAGGGAAATTGTTCCCCTTTGCACACATACTAAATGTTATAATAGTTGTTGTTGATACATATTTACAAGGCATGTGCTTTGACCTAACAGAGTTTATTACTGTTGCAGACGCAAAAATGACAACAGAAGTCGAATTTCTACGAGATCAAGGTGAAACACGCTAGATCTCAGAAGTAATAGTGTGCAGATACCCATACATATTCATCATCACTTGAACTTTGTTTTGTGTCTTATCAGTGAATCGTTTAAACTCCGTCCTCGGGCGATATCAGGATGAATTTCCTCCTCCCTCCTCAGTATCACAGGTTAGTTTTATGATTAAATACCAATTTTATTGTTTATTGCTTTATTTGTTGAATCTGTAGATCATCTCTACCATTAATAACATAATGCTCTTATGGTGCACAGTGAATGTGTTGTTAAGTATTAAATGAAGTGTTCACAGCTAAAATAAATAAATGAAAAGTTCTGTTATCACCATCAACCTCATGTTGTTTCATATCTGTATGCCTTATTTTCTTCTGTGTAACAGATGTTAGGCATGTGAAGTGTAACCGCTTTAATCATTATTCACTGTTATGTCTTTTACATACAATGAAAGTGAGTGGGTTTCAAACAGGTTTGGAACAACATGACAGTACTTTCATTTTGACAGAGCTAACTTTGAGTGATGTGGGGGGAAACAGAACAATTCCTAATAATAATAAAGGCTTGAAGCACTGGGGATGTTGTATATAGACGCTTAATAAAATTAAAACTTTTTTTTAGGCAGATGATGTGGTCATGGAATCTGCAGCTCCTTGGCTTTCAGACAGAGGGTAAGTCCCTATGGCCAGTTACTAACCTACAACAACTGTCTCTGTCTCAAGTAATCTACTATTTTAACCAGGCAAGCAGGGTTTGAAATGAACACCAGCCAACCCGCCAAATGCGGGTAAAAATCAACTGTGGCGGGTAACAGTTAAAAAGTTCATTTCAAACCCTGCATGCAACCATTATTTATTAAAAACAAAAAACTGTTTTTAATGAACACCATACTACAAAAAATAATCTCATATAGAAGGTTGGATGAAATTTTGATGAAATTTAAAGATAGGTTTGATGAGGCATAAGTGTGCACATGTTGTTATAAATGTGCCGTTTCATTTTCTCATCTATGACCTTCTTTTATTGTGGTGGCAGCTTTTGCAAAGACAAGCACCATTCCAATTTCCTATTGAAAATTACATAAAATGTAGTATTTTGTTTTCATTTAATATGCAATTTTAAAAGGATATTATTTATATATCTTACAAGTTCAATTAAACCATCAAAGTATGACACAGTTATATTATATATATTTTTTAATATTTTAAATATGAGGGAAGAACAAAACACTAAACTTGGTTGAGGTCAATATATTCTATTTATCTGACAAAATAATTTGGCAAAAAATGCAAACAGCTGCAAGTTTTTTGTTAGGCAAAAAAATGAATAGAAAAACAAAAAGCTCACAGGAAAAAGCAAACATTGACTACATAATTAGTTATTAATATTGAATTGGTTCCGTCTTGTTTTTGCACGTGTATAATTTCTTTGAATGACAGCCTGGCCGAAAATCAAGTTCACACAATTTGACCTGTTTTATTGCATTATCACAAATTGAATCACAAACAATTGACTCCAAGCACAACTACATAATATGCTTTCAATATCTTAAAAAAAAAAATAAAAAAAAATTTCACATTACTTTTGCCCATGTATGTATATATATATATATATATTTGTGTGTGTGTGTGTGTATATATATATATATATATATGCACTGTTTCTATAAAGTCAAGCTTTGTGATTTTAATTTTTAAATTATCTATAAATAGTACTTTCATGTAATCCAGTACCATGGAACTCAAAATGTTAATAGCCTATAATCTTAATTGCATAATGATGTTGTTTATGACCTGGGTGTGTGTTTTCAGTCTAATGTCTCCTCTAATAGAAGAATATGACAGACACATACAACAGATGGAGATGCAGCTCAAGTTCTATCAGGTACACTTGAAGACTTACACTATACTAACTACCCTACGCAAACGCTCACACTACACGAATGCTTGCTTTACAGTGAGATTTTACAACTGTCAGGGCTTGATGTGGCTGATTTCATGCTGTCAGCTATAAATTGCAGTATAATCCCAAATCAAGTGAATTTGTCTTATAAGTTTGCCATTCAAGAGTACACTTTCTCTCAAACTCTCTCAATCACCCTCCTCCCACCACTCACGCACACACTTGTTTCTCCCTGTTAAACACTCAGAGGCAGATGACAGACGTCAAAGCAAGCCTGGAGCAGGTGGTTAAAGAAAATGAGCGGTAAGAGCTGCTGCAAATGGATCTCCTGCTGATTTCTGAGTCAGTCAGTGCTAACAGCTTCTGCTGTGCAAGATGAGGTGGTTCTGGTAATCACAGGACACCCTTTACGTAAATTCACTTTATTGTTGGGAGAAAGTTTGAGAGTTTTGCAGTAATTCTCAGTCTAGAAAACTATTGGTAACACTTTACAATAAGGTTCATTAGTTAACATTTAATGTATTAACTAACAATGAACAATACAATTGTTACAAAATGTATTAATCTTTTGTTCGTGTTAGTTCACAGTGCATTAACTAATGTTAACAAATACAACCTTTGATTTTAATAATGTATTGGTAAATGATGAAATTAAATTAATGAAGATTAATAAATGCTGTAGAAGTTCATTCTTAGTTCATGGAATTCAACTAAGGTTGTTAACTAATGAACCTTTTTGTAAAGTGTTACCAAACTTTTGTACCTACCACCATAATCTGAGGGTACAATTACACTAAAGCAATGTACTAAAAATAAACGTTTAAAAAAATTTTTTAGTTTGGCGCACAGATGACAACGCTCAAAAAAAGATCCCCGTTCACACAGATCTGCGAAAACTACTAAAATCACTGTATCATACATGCCAGGCCAAGGCAATGTCACTTTGTAAATAAACTGTACGTGCATGGCTTCTACAGAGTGGTGAATACAAACAATCAAGATGGCATCCATATGACCATATGATCCACATTCACTTTTTTTTCTTTTTCTTTTTTTTTTTCTTTTTTTTACACGGAGATGATAACAGTATCGTTTTCAAAAACGTGCACTTTGAATAAGTGTGTGTTTTCAGGCCCCCAAAACGACGTTGTGGTGTAAATTAATGGCCAAAATGCTTAAGTTTTCCATTTTTAGTTGAAAATGGTGTTGCGCTCCCTAATTGTCAGTTTAAAGTATAATCACAGTTTAAAGTATAATCACAATTTAAGCAATGAAACATAACAGCGGCATCAATATTTGCATGTAAAAAAAAACTACTATGAAAAACGACAATTAAATCTACAATAGAATAGAATTGTTGTTTCATGATATTCGCGTGTGTATGTATACCCTCACTTTTTCCTGCGTTCTGGCACATGTTGCCCCCAAGGTGCATGATTTCAACCTAGGGAGGACACTCAAACACCCCACCTCTACCGACATGTTTTTTTCCATATCAAGCACTGATTAAATATACTCCTGCCAATCAATTACTAGGACTTTAGGGATGCAAGTCAGATAATATTTTAGAACAAATTAAAGCATGTCTGCAGATAATTCCTAAGGGTTTATGAAGGTTGACCTTTTGCATTAACTATGTATATTAATGTTTATTTGCAGGCTTCATGCAGAGCAGAGAACATCCATTGAAAAGCAGCTCCAGTCTCTGTCCGCTGGAACAGAAGGAGTCACGGCGGATGATGCAATCGCCATCAGCAATCTAGAGGAGCAGGTCAAGTGTGTCGTGGAGGCGAGTATCCAGACCTGCTGCATAACCCCCTCTAAACTCCCATGAGTCAGTCTGTGCAGCTACAAACCCACAGGCACTTTCCTGGCCCTGTATTCTGGCTGTGCGAGGGGTGATCTGGGGTTATTCTGGCTTTAAAGCTTCGTTCTTTAGTTAATATATGATGCGACGGCGCAGGTCGTGTTGTGCTGAGGGAGTGGGTTTTAATCAGCGTGGAGTACGCTCCAGGTGCTCCCGAGGATTACATATCAACACTTGACATTACAGAGTAATGAGATATTAGTGCGTCACTCATCAAGCGTCCCACTTTCAGCTCCACATTGCACATCTTTGCCCTCCTTTAGGGAGCAGTTCGCCAGAACATCATGTTGCGAATCACATCTAAACCTCTCCAGAGAGCGTGTCAGTTTAAGTCAAGCCTCAAGTGACTTATTTTTGAGTTTGTGGACTTTCCACTTTTTTCAAAATCATATTCACAGATCTAATTTCTTAATTAACTGAGAATGAAATAATTAGCCGAAAAAAAAAAAATATGCCTCATCGTAGAGATACAGCACAGTTAACTGAATTGATTATATTATATAATAATATATATATATATATATAATATATATATATATATATATATAAATATTATTATTATTATTATTTTATATATATATATATATATATATATATATATATATATATATATATATATATATATATAAATTATTATTTTTATGTTATATATTTTACAATATATTGTGTGTTTAACATTCACATTGATTTTGCTAATACAAAATAAGCAATATTGTGAATTTGAATGACTGTGATAGTTTTCCACTCCTTGTCTTGCACAGAATATGAGCATTATAAAATATTTTAAAAGCAACTTTGGTTTAGTCCTCATTAGCAAAAAAGAGTGATAGAACTGGGAATATGATTATTCATGCAAAGCAGTTTTGCAAACTGTCAATTTCAACAAATCAGTTTGAAGCCAGCATTTAGTTTGTATTAAAACTTAGGAGTATTCATAGACATTTTACATTTCATCTTTTTTTTCTTTTCTTTTTTAAATAAGTCAGTTTGTGTCAAAATGTAATTTAAAAGCATATTGAGACATAGCTAAAACTTTTAAAAACAATAATTGCTAGTTATAAACAAATCTCTTGCATTTTACGCAAGTAAATATTCACAGCAAAAAAATATTATAGTTACAACAGTTACTGTAATTAAATTGTGTTTATGAGAGCTATGTAGGTTTTTTTTTATCCGAAAGTTACAGAAATACTGTTCAACCTTTATGTGCCTGGTTGACTTTTCAAAATGACTAATTATTTTTAAAAATTTTCTGCTGACAAAATACTGCAAAAATATGTTTCCAAGAAATTTCAGTGGACAGACAAAGTCTGTGGAAAAATTACAAAATTACAATTACAAGTCTATCCCTCACAGCCTCGCTTTCATGCCTGGTATGGTCTATACTAACCAGCTATCCATTCAGTTCAATTAATATTGCTTCTGTACTCTACATTAATATCACGTCAGACCTCAAAGATATTTAGAGAGTTTAGTCATGAAAGGCCACAATCATAGAATGATTAACTTCAGTTTGTTCTGTGTGTGTCTTTAGGAGAAAGAACGGGCTCTTCAGATGTGGCAGACCGCTTCGCAGGAGTTGGATCGTCTTCAGACCCAGTACCAGAGCTCCATGAGTGATGGACAAATACATGCGGTTGAACGGCAGCACGTGCAGGTAGCCAGTGCAAACTCACATTCATGTTTACAGATTCAACCCATTTGAGTTTTAACACGTATTTGGTGTACAGACAGCTTTATCTAAATCTCTTTTTTCAATAAACACTTCACATTTTTTCACCTTTCTCTAGAATATGTAATATGATTATTGAACACTAGAGGGCAGTGTTTAACTACATGCAGGCACAGTTAACAGAACAAATAGACCCTCCAGCACTTTCATATAAACCAGAAGGCAATGCCTAGACGGATGATATGAATATATGAATTCAATATTAGCTGTTGGCTGTAAAATATTGGCTTAATTATGGCTTGTAGCTTATTATAATACACATTACTTAATTATTGAAATACTCTTGTCTGTGCTCTTACTGACGATCACTGTGCTGTTTTAGAATCAGCTGGCACAGATGCAACAACATGCACAGAAGCTCCAGCTGGCCAATCAGAGGCTGGAATCGGTAAGACTGCCTCTTTCAATATGTAAACGGTACTGGTTCAAATCTAAATCTACTGTATTTTCTTTCCAAAGTTAATGTCTTGGTGTATTGTGCATGCTTCTTCCTAATGAAATAATCTTTCATGATCTTTCACAATGTAATGTAAAAGTTTCTGCGCCTTTGAGATAACTTTCTAAAACTTTCTTGTCTCTCATATCACTTTGCAGCCTCTTTGTTCTCACATTATAAAATCATTGCATTTTACATGTTCATTTAGCAGACGTTGAATCCAAAGTAATTTACAAATGAGGAATACAATAAGCAAATACATTGCAACATTTCAAGTGCATTTATGTATTTATTTGGTAAATAGACCCCTTCAAACCCTCTTTATTTTGTGATAATAGCCAAGTGATTGTACATTATCAGTACTAATCAGATCCAGATGGATAAAATCAAGCCCCTTTTTACATAATTTTCCACAAATTCATTTTTACCCAGAAAATGTTTGAATATGATATATCATTGTATGGAAGGGTTTTATTAGTGCTGTTCGAGGGTTCTGTGTTCAGTCAGTTGTTATGCAATGGATTTAAAGGTATAATCCTTGCTCTGTCTTAATCACACACACACACACATTTTCTCACACCAGTCAGTACTACACCTGTTTGAGTGTTGTGCATTGTTCAGCCTGTGTGTGTGTATGCGTGTAGTGGTTGTGAAGGGAAACACTACTCTATTCCTGAATATTTAATGAGCAGTGTAGCTCGCACACACCCAACTTTTTCACACCTATCCCATCTTAACCTCTAAACAGCCTCCATCCTCTCCTCCGTTCTTCATCCTTGTGTATTTCTTTGAAGTGTGTGTGTGTTTGGTGTTATGCCCGGCCGGCGTTCATGTCTGTCTTGTCACACTCAGACCAATCAGCAGTTCCTTAAGACGGTGGCGGAACAGAGCAGTACGCTGGAGGAGTTACGAAGCCAACTCAGGTAGCATTTCCAGATGGCCAACTCTTTATGACTTAACCTTCACTCGAGGTCTGTTTTGGAGATTTGAATTTTGAAAGATTGATTTTTTTTTTTTTTTTTTTTTACTGTTCTTCTTTAAATCGTACTGATTTTTAAAAGATTGTGGTGCATTTTCGATCCCATTCCCCCTGCCTTCTCACTACTATACTATCAATAAAAAGTAGTAAAAAGGTTACATTTATTTAGAAAGTACAAAAAAAAATCACATTTATGTATGAAGTTTCTGTTCATTATGACATTTATGTCTGTGTTTCTGTATGATGTTTCAGGCAAGCTAAACTGGAGCAGAGATCTGCCGCGACTAAAGTGGAGGAGATGACCAGACTCCTGCAGAATGTGCAGGATCAGATGCAGAGGAAGGTGAGAGATGTGGCTATAATTGTCCTTATGTAAGTGTTCGTATCACCCTACTCTGTGTTTTCTAATAATGTTGTGTGTGTGTGTGATGTTGCAGGAAGAGGACGCAGCAGAAGCTCACGGTAGAGAGGAAGCTTCTGACCGGAGACTACAGCAACTACAAGCAGCACTGAACCAGCTAGAGGCCAAGTGAAGTCTATCAATTATGATGATTTCAGTGTGACTGCTAGATTGAAGGCTATGATGATGAACAAACTGTGATAGTTAGATGTTGTATGTATTGTGCATTGGTGTTCAAAACTATTTTATATTTATATATTTTGTTTGCATCATTAAATAAATCAAAAGAGATGTTAAAATACATTTATAATGTTACAAATGATTTCAATTTCACATAAATTCTGTTTAAATATTAAGCAGTACATCTCTTTTCAACATTGATAATAACAATTGATCCTTAAGCACCAAATCAGCATATTAGAATGATTTCTGAATGACCATTTGACACTGGAGACTGGAGTATATACACTCACCTAAAGGATTATTAGGAACACCATACTAATACTGTTTGACCCCCTTTCGCCTTCAGAACTGCCTTAATTCTGCGTGGCATTGATTCAACAACGTGCTGAAAGCATTCTTTAGAAATGTTGGCCCATATTGATAGGATGGCATCTTGCAGTTGATGGAGATTTGTGGGATGCACATCCAGGGCACGAAGCTCCCGTTCCACCACATCCCAAAGATGCTCTATTGGGTTGAGATCTGGTGACTGTGGGGGCCATTTTAGTACAGTGAACTCATTGTCATGTTCAAGAAACCAATTTGAAATGATTCAAGCTTTGTGACATGGTGCATTATCCTGCTGGAAGTAGCCATCAGAGGATGGGTACATGGTGGCCATAAAGGGATGGACATGGTCAGAAACAATGCTCAGGTAGGCCGTGGCATTTAAACGATGCCCAATTGGCACTAAGAGGCCTAAAGTGTGCCAAGAAAACATCCCCCACACCATTACACCACCACCACCAGCCTGCACAGTGGTAACAAGGCATGATGGATCCATGTTCTCATTCTGTTTACACCAAATTCTGACTCTACCATCTGAATGGCTCAACAGAAATCGAGACTCATCAGACCAGGCAACATTTTTCCAGTCTTCAACTGTCCAATTTTGGTGAGCTCTTGCAAATTGTAGCCTCTTTTTCGTATTTGTAGTGGAGATGAGTGGTACCCGTTGGGGTCTTCTGCTGTTGTAGCCCATCCGCCTCAAGGTTGTGCGTGTTGTGGCTTCACAAATGCTTTGCTGCATACCTCGGTTGTAACGAGTGGTTATTTCAGTCAAAGTTGCTCTTCTATCAGCTTGAATCAGTCGGCCCATTCTCCTCTGACCTCTAGCATCAACAAGGCATTTTCGCCCACAGGACTGCCGCACACTGGATGTTTTTCCCTTTTTTACACCATTCTTTGTAAACCCTAGAAATGGTTGTGCTTGAAAATCCCAGTAACTGAGCAGATTGTGAAATACTCAGACCGGCCCGTCTGGCACCAACAACCATGCCACGCTCAAAATTGCTTAAATCACCTTTCTTTCCCATTCTGACATTCAGTTTGGAGTTCAGGAGATTGTCTTGACCAGGACCACACCCCTAAATGCATTGAAGCAACTGCCATGTGATTGGTTGATTAGATAATTGCATTAATGAGAAATTGAACAGGTGTGCCTAATAATCCTTTAGGTGAGTGTATATATGACAATTTAAAAATGGGCCCACCCTCCAAAGATAGGAAAAAAAATGCATTTCAGAATGGATGGTAGAAGAATCTTTTATATTACCTCATTTATTTTTGCAAATTAAAGGAGGACTTTGTATATATTGTTTCCTTTTAATATGTTGTTGAATATATGGATGTATATATTGTTTCCTTTTAATATCTTGTTGAAAATATGGATGTTGTTTTATTTATGTATTTGTTTTCCAGACTCAAAGCTGCGACACAGGATTCTGAGTCAGTTCGCAGGAAGCAGACGGAGTGGGAGCGGAGAGTTGGAGAACTGCAGGGTCGCTGCGCCTCACTGGAAGAGAAGAAATTTGAAGCCCTCGGTCGCCTCCGCAACTCCATCCAGCTGGCTGAGGAAGCCTCGCTTCAGAGAGAACAGGTCACGCTCCACATACACCGCACGGGCCAAATACATACTCTCTTCTATATCTTCCTGACTTCATATACTCACAAATAATTTTGTGTGTATGTTACTGTAGGCTCAGCTGAGGGAGAAACAGAGAGCAGAAGAGCTGGAGAAGATGAAAGACGCCATGAAGCAGCTGATCCAGGATGCTGCCCTGCGCACCAGGAAAGAGGTGATCACAGCCAGGGTTCTTCAACTCAGCAAAGGGAGACAAAAGAATAAGCTGGAGGCTTCAAGTCTAATCTCAGACAGGTTCAGTTAGGCCTAATGAGCCTATTAGACAATATTTCAGGCATCATGAGGGGCTCTTGCACCAGGTAGTTATAGGAACTACCCCTAGGGCCATTTTCCAGGTTGCATTTACACGGCCAGTAGGAACTCTGAAGTGACGTAAGCCGGCCGACAGCGACTTCGTCAACAACAACTGGAGGATGGATGATAATGTGATCGGAGCTGTGTTTTTGTTGTGTCGTGACTCGTGAGTTTTGTGATGACGGAGATGGAATGTAGTTGTATAAGTTATTCGATTGAATGGGATAAGAGACGAAATCCCGACAACTTGCAGTGCTAAGAACCCAACCCAAGACAAAGGTGACGGGTAAATGCTATCTATCCATGTTTGTGGAGTAAGTATAAGTCAACTTTACATGCTGGTGTTTCATATGGCATGCGTTCAGCCAATCACCAGACATTTACGTCACTAGTAGTTCCTATTGTGCTGGGTTAGACCCTACTCTAAAGTAGGAGCTAATTTAGGCCACCCAAAAGGTGTTCCTATAACTAAAATTGTTCCCAGTGAGGTGCGAACATGCCAAAAAAATAGTGCCAATAGTTATAGGAACTATGAGAACGTTCCTCCAGTGCGAAAGCCCGGTTCTTTGTCAGAGTAGCCTTGAGGGATCGATGTATGCTTCGTTTATGATTCTTAAACATTTTGGTCAGTTCCTTTGTCTCCCTTTACATCAAAGTATTTTCGTGCAGTGCCTTCTGAGATTTTAAGTTAACATTTCAATAATTCAACAACACATTTGCATGTTTGTTATTCTTTGAATTTGGTTAATGGTCTCATGACATGCAGGTAAACAATAATTATACTTTTACTAAATATACTAAGTGTTTATATTTGATTTTTTATTCGATTTTATCATTTATTTAGATCCGTAGCAAGTCTCTTTAAGCCTAGTCTGATTCAACGTTACAGTTTGAACTAAAGGCAACCGTACGGCTGCAAACCCTTTAGATCTCCACAGCCAAACATAGGCTAACAGTTTGCACTGACAAAGCATGGTTATGGCACAGTGAAGTCAGTGTCATTCTAGTTTATAATTCTAGCGTTTTGACATCCAGCTAATCTGTGATCACAGTGCATATATTATTTCCATCTTTGTGTGTGTGGCTTATAGTTTTCTGTTCTTTTCCTCTTTTATTAGGTTGAGAGTGTTCGGAAGCAGTGTAACGTTCAGATTCATCGCATGGCTGAGGAGCTGTCTGCCCTGCAACTGGTGACGTATTCATCATCAGCATATGTACAGATGTGCACAGCAGAAACTGTTGCTACTGTATATTAACATATTTCCTATGGTTGTGTGTAGGAATGTGCCGATAAAGAGAGACAGATTGAAAGAGCCCACCGGGAGAGAAAAGCTGTGGAAGAAGAGCTGGAAAAGGTGAAAATAAATGCACATTTTTACTCATACAAAATTAACTGCAGTAAGGCTGTATGTTGCTGTGATATTATCATAGTTAAGGGGTGTTACGAGGCATGAAATGACACAAAGTGCAAAACCCCCTCTAAATGTTATCATGCACTGCCTGGAGTGGCTATTTAACATAAAATGTAATATAAGACAAATGATCTGTAAAAATGTGTTCTTTTTATATTTGGATGGATGTATGGATATTGATTTAGCAAGGATGCATTAAATTTATAAAAAGTAGCAGTAAAGATATTTGCAGTTACGAAAAATTATTTTAAATAAATGCTTTTTTCTATTGATCAAAGAATCCTGAAAAAACTATCATGGTGTACACAAGTATGAAGCAGAACTGTATTTATTTGTGAAGGAACATGTGACACTGAAGAATAAAGTACTGGTAATGATGTTGAAAATTCAGCTTTGCTATCACAGGAATACATTCAATTTTTAAATATATTCAAATAGAATACAGTTATTTTGAATTGTACTCTTTTTTTCACATTATTACTGCTTTTTCTTGTATTTTTTATATAAAAATGCAGCTTTTCTTTCAAAAACATTAATCAAAAAAGTGTGTGTGTTGTAGGTCTATAAAGAGGGCCAAATTGGAGAGCCTGAGATGAGGAAGATGGAGGCTTTCCATCAGAGATGTTTAAATGCAGAACGACTGAAGGATGAAACACAACTCACACTCAACAGCATGAAGAACAAGATGAAGAAGATGGAGATGGAGTGAGAACACACACACACATGCTCATGAACTAGACAGAGTAAATCTAAGGCTGGTCCATAATAGTTTCCTGTGTGCTTGTGCAGGTATTCTGAGGAGCTGTCACGCTGTCAGGAGGAGGTGCGGAGACTGCAGTCAGCGCTGTCGAGCTCGAGAGAAGAGAGCACAGCCATCAGTGAAGAGAGACTCACATTGCAGCAAGACAACCAGCAGCTTCACAGAGACATGGAGGCACTCCGCAAAGAGTGTGCACTGGCTCAGAGACGTGCCAAACAACAGGTCACACACAACACAGTGACACAAAGATGGGATACAATCATTTACTCACCTTCATGTCATTTCAAAAAAGATGAGCACTCAAAAAGCACAAAAGATGATATTCTGAAATACAGTAGTCAACATTTGAAGTGGATCAGAAAAGTTCATCAAAGTTGTCCTAAGACAAGAACGAGTATTGTTCAAAATTCATGTATAACTTTGAAAGTTTTTGATCCACTTCAAATGTTGACTACTGTAGTACTTTGTTTGTGTTCTTTTATAAAAAAAATTGGTTTTGGACCCCATCGACTTTGATTGTATGAACAAAAACAGTTCAGAAACATTCTTTAAAATGTGTTTGTTGTTAAAAGGGCTGTGTTATAGAAAACTTTTTATATATATATTTATATATATATTGATGTCACAACCATGAGCACATTAGCATATATCCACCCACACGACCTGATGAACCACAGTGGGAATTACATTGATATGCTGAGGTTAACCAATCATAGCAGACATTTTAAATAAAATCTGTAAAACTTTAGTTCACCCAAATATGAAAATTCTGTCATCTTTCACTCATCCTCATGTTGTTCCAAACTAATTAGACTTCATCTTCAAAACACACGTCCCTCCGTTGAAATTCTATTTGCCCAAAAGTCCATAAGAACTTTGTAAAAAATAATCTGTATGAATTTAACAGATTAGTGTCTTCTGAAGAGACACAATCGCTTTTCATGATTTAAAATTGGCTTAATTTAGGCTTTTATTCACATATAAACATTGATCTATGCGCTTAAAATAGATTAAATATGGTGATCAAAATATCAAATGTTCTTGCTTGATGCTCGAGAACCAATAAGGTTTGTTCTCTCGTGTCACGCAAGTGCGCTTGAGCTTCCGTTTAACATATTTGTGGGCAAGGTCAGTGGAAGGTCCGAAATCTCTCAGGTTTTAAAAAATATCTTCATTTGTGTAAGAAGAACAAAAGTTTTAGTGGTTTGGAATGACATGAGGTAAATGATGACAGAATTTTCATTTTTCACTTTCATTTTCAACTCAAGGCACAAACAGCCTGTTTAATTCTAATGTTCAGGGAGACCGTCTCAAATAGTGAGGAAAAACTAAATTACAAGTGGTTTCAGTGTAAAAATCCTTGAGTAGCATTATAAATGGTCTAGCAGTAGAAGTATAAATATGGCGTCTTTAACAGGATTCTTTTGCGTGTGTAGGTGTCTTCGATGCAGCAGGAGCTGTGTGTGAAGGAGCAGAGTTTGGAGTCCAGGCTGAGAGAGATGGAGGAGAGCAGTAAAAACTCCAGCGCCGGTTTGACCAGACTGGTGCTCGCTCAACAGAAAACCATCAGTCGCTACAAAGACGAGGCCAAGAACCTCACACAGGCTTTCCAGCAGGAACTCAGCAGCCTCAGGTGAACGCTCAAACACACTTGAGCCAGTAGCCGCGTTTCCATTACCCTTTAAATTGCGCAAATTGAAATTGCGAATTGAAAATACGCACAATGGAAACACGTCCATTTCACAAAAACTCCCGTTTATCCCGTTTAAAGGAATATTTCGCAAAACTGCAATGGAAACAGGTTTTGCGCATTTACAATCACCTGACTTAGAAGACGCGGTGTGTTTGGGGTCCGTTTTCGCAATTACTAATAATAATTATCATCATTATTATAACATTTATTAGGCTACATATGTAGAAGACGCTTTTATCCAAAAAAGGAACAAAGCAATTCGTCACATGTCATTCATAATACAGGTTGGACAATAATAATACAGGTCTAAGATTATCACAAATAAACACAAGATTTTGACGAATATCCAAGTGTTTGTGCGGAATGTGGAGTGCGCACAGCACGGAGGCGCGGGCGCGAACACTTGCGTTTTCCTATCAACAGTGGAAACAACTTAAAATACTCTATCATTTCTGGTCATACAGAAAATAATAATACATTATTTGCAACTACTTTTATTTGCGTAAACTCACAATAACAAGAAAACGTTGTGCTTTTGTAAAATAAAAGAAAACAATCAGGCGCGCTTTCATGGTCTCCGTGAACTGAAACAAAATATAGCCTATGTAGGCTAAAGCTTGAAATGTCCAAATTCGAATCCCAAGCTAATACCTTCTAATTATGTAATCCGTATGAAAGGTGCATTTCTCTCTAAAGGTGCATCCGGAGATGGAGATCTGTTTTTAGCCGACACTGTTTATTAATAAACTATTGTTTTCTAAATCAATTAAAATGCCTCGTTATTTTTTCAGACACATTTATTATAGCCTATAACTCACCTTTCTGTAGGCTGTGGTTATATGGCTCTTCTCATTCAGCATGCGGGAAAAATATCATTTCCAGGTTCTAATTTGGCCATAGAAAACCAGTAAAAATCTACATTTTTTTTCCATATTAATTTGTGAATATTTTAAATGTTTAATAAAGGGGCAAAAAGTCATAAACAAATATCTGAAAAAAAAATTTGCGCAGCATTTGGTGTGTACAGTTCAAATTCAAATTTTGGTGCTCAACTTTGCGTTTTAAAAATACAACAACAGTTCATTTTTCGTTTTGCAATTACAGGTTAAATAAGGGAAAACGAATGGGCAAAAAAAAGTACACTGACCGTGTGGACATAATCCCAGACAGAGTTCTTTATTAAATTCATAAAAGAAACAATAATTACAGGAATAGCCTACTGGACTCTAAACCTCAAAGAAATGCCACAATCAAGACCTTGGAGCACAAATGAGGAAGAAACACCCAGGAACTCCATGTCTTTCCCTGCCATTAATGCTTGGATAACACACCACGTCTCCTTCCATTAATAATAATAATGTCTAGTGCGGTGGCTGTGATATAGGCTATAAACCTACCAACGTCCGTTGCCGTGATTTTTGGAATGACTTATCGCGAGAGGAAAAAAAGACGTTTTAGTCGCATAACATCGGTTAATGGAAACGCCGTCATTTCGCAATCGTTTTTTATCGACATTTAGAAAAAATCGCAAAAGTTTTGCGCAAATCTGTAATGGAAACGCGCCTAGTGATTCTTGCCTTGGCAAACAGCACTTCTATTACTGTTACTCATATTTAGGGTTTGCGATCTGAACGGAGCACTTAGTATTAAACTTCGGTGTATCTAACTCATCCTACATGGATACGAATTGTTAATGCTCATGCAACACTCTTGCCATAAAAAATAAATTGTTTCATTAAAAATCTTGCCTTTGGTGAGGGGAATACCAGCACAGAATCCTTCTACCTAACATCATAGTAAGAAATTAGCTTCCATATTTTAACAGGATTATTGATTAAATGTAGTGTGAAGTGTATTGAATAAAGCTGGTCAAGGTTCCATGAAATGATTGTGGTCATTGCAGGTCAGAGCTGAACAGACAGAAACAGCGTGTTCAGGAACTGGAGATCCAGATGGAAGCTGACCATCAGAAGATGCTGGAGGTGTGGACAGTACTTGCAGATTTGTTTCTACCTAGAAAGATGTGAATGAGTAATGTCATCATTTCTGTCTCTAGTATGAGAGGCAGGTTTCAGAGCAGCTGGAGAAAAGCACACGTTTACAGAGGCGTCTCACTCAGGCAGAGCAACGTGCAACAAGTGCTTCACAACAGGTACATGAGCCATACTGGACATTTACACACTTCCTGCCTATAGAATGCAAAAGTCCCTGCCCACATTTTCCATAGCTTGTTTTCCGAAAGGATTTTTCCTTTAGGGATTACAAAAAAAATGTTAAGCCGTGAACCAAACCACCAGCTACGAGGTGAATCACAACATTCCAAACTTTGATTTGAAACAAAATATAAAAAATTGGACAAAAAGACAAATGTAGAAGACTGTACTTAACAGCTTTAGTGAGGGAAAGAACAACAATCCCTTGAAGCATTAAATCAACTAAAAATAAAAATAAAAATAAAAAACTAAAAATGTAAAAATATTGATTTAAAGATGTTTTTATATACTTGGTACTTGCAAGGTGTATGTAATAAAGTGGCCGGTGAATGTATTGTTGTGGCAAAAATTCTCAAACAAACATCACTGCGTAAGAGACACTCAGAGTCAAATTATATAAAATAGAAGTATTTATTCTTGCAAGAATAGGAGCAGTCTAATACACAGTTGTTACCCTGTGCAGAAGAGTGACACACCCCCAGACAGACTGAACTAGCTTTTATCTTAGTTTCAAGGCCTTCTTCCCCCCAGAGCCTTCCTCCCAGTAGTTTTCCATAGACGTCACTAGTTGGCCCACTAAGCTCCCCTGCACCAAATGGCCTTCTGACATCTAGGTCAGAGGTCCTTGTTCGTCTGTTCTCTGGAGTGTCTCCCTCTTCTGCCTCCCCAGGTACATAAACAGAATCCTCTCACTACAAGTGAGAGACACACATGTGACATTCTTTGAATCATCTATATTTAACTAAAGATCAATGAATATCATTAAAATTGCCATCACAGTATATAGAAACATATTTTGCCATTTTTACTTCCACAACTCAACTGTTGCCCTCTGTAGCTGCTGGACAAAGGGTGCACAGAACCCTCTCTAAACTGATTTTTCTTTCAGCTGAATGTGATGTCACAACGGAGAAAAGCTGCATCCATGATGGAACTTGAGACTTTATCATAGATCAACAGCAACTGTTTTGTCCCATCATCATCACCCTGCTCAGTTTGTCACTGGGCTCAGCATTTAGTGGCAAGAGCTTTAACTGGCAGGATTCCTCGTGAATGTAATATCATTGTAAGCTTTTGTTTCAAAGACGCCTGTTACTGTTTCTACCAAGCCAATTTTTTATTATTATTAAAATTACCAGCAAAACAAATGTTTTAAAAAGTGTATAAAGATGATTGTATGGTCTTCCTAGAACACATATTTTGTTCTAGTTAGCTTGTGCCATTGTAAGATTTGACCAATAAATGCAATAATTTATAGCACGTGGCTGTTGAATGTTTGATTTCATTGGTTCGCAACCTTTTTAAGGTGTGTAATTAGTTTTCATTTTAGTTGCAGACAGGTCTTGACCACATTAGTTTCATATCACTTTATTATTAATATTCAAAGACAATATTATTTACAAGTTATGTCAAAGACCCTTGCAACCTACTGCAGTGCAAACTTCCAGGGGGCCTCAAAATAAGTGATTTAAAACCTGCATATATATATATATATATATATATATATATATATATATATATATATATGTGTGTGTGTGTGTGTATGAGGTATCCTAATTCTAAACGTCTGATTTCTAGACCTGGAAAAGATTTTATTTCAAAGTAAAAATGTTTCAGTAAAAATCATTCAGTAAGTCATAAGAAACTTTACTTTACATAAAGAAACTTTACATAAGAAACTTTTTAAAATTGAGGGAAAAAAACCACTTTGATAAACAAAAATGATCATAGCCATAAATATCATTTCTCATTAAAAATGCCTTATAATGAACACTATTTATGATAGCTCATGAGAAACTACAGTAAGTCATTACAAAAGTTTATCATGAGTTATGTTGTGGCCATACAGTTCTCAGCACCGAGGTGAAAAGGTAAAAAGTATGTCAGCACACAGTGTTTTAAGGACGAAAACCTGACAAATCTCATGAAAATAAAATACTTGAACAATATGTTGTGTAGTAACCATGGTACAAGCATAATTCAAACCTCATTCATTTTCAATAAGTTCATGACCCATCATTGATTAGTCAACCAGATTAATATTTATTTCATCCCTACAAAATATTTAGATTTAGAATTGTTAAATTAATCCTCTGTGTAAATTGAGCTAAACTTTTAGGTAATTACATTGGTAATCCCTTCCCTCCCCTAAATAACACAAACACTTAACATTTGAATTGTGTTTAATCATACTGAAACAGAATGGACAACATGAGGTGACATTTACTGGGGTACAGCTCTGTTCATCAACAACTTTTGCCATAATCTCACAATGAAGTGCAGAGGACCGGTCTTTATGTACATAGTTACACACACAGGCTATATCCACCATCTGTATACAACATACACAAGACGATTAGTACTGTATTCCCGAAACATCTTAGGAAGGAAATGCATAGATAGTGTCACAATGCCACACACTCTGTCTACGTGGAAAAATGAACATGAAGTTTGGTCCTTTAAATAGACACCAAAAATAAAAACAATCTGAACCTTGTTATATATAATGTATATATTTATAGATGGAATATATAGATGAACCTATATCATATTATGTAATAATATAATATAGATTATTTATATATGGAAATTGAGCTCCAAGCCATTAGGTTGGGACCACAAAGGAATCAATGTCGTGAAACCCAATGGCTGCTGGGACGTGTGGTTTTGAGGTCTCCAGGGGCGGAGCTTAGCGGACGAGAGGGGCCTGTTTCAGGGAGATGAGGACTGAGCGCATGCGGGAGACGTCCTTGGCCTGCTTGCTGGACTTGGGATTGAAATCACAGAGGCGCGCCACACGCTCCCATTCTGTGCCAGGGCTGTTCTCATCAAGCTCCGACACCATGGCTTCCTCAGCCGCCCTGCCGACGAGAAACCACAATCAGCTTCGGACAGAAACCGGAAAACAGTCTCAGACACGTCCCGCTTAAGCACACAACCGCTGACCTCCATAATGCCTCAAGAACTGTGATATCTTATTGGCTAAGAAATGTTTCCATCATTAATTGACTATATATAGTTGACATGAATGACTATGCAAACTCAACATAGGTTTCGAAAACTTGCTCACCAAAAGGTGCTTCTAAAAAAATGGTTGAAAGGTGCTTTGATAGGTCAGAGGCAAGTGTACCAAAGCAGCTCTGTGTCTAGGTGAAAAACAATGGTTATTTCCATCCAACAATACATTCATAAAGAGACATTCTTCAGGTGACCACATCCAAAACAGATGGTAGTTTGAGCATCATGCCCCCAACCCACCATTACCAGAACTAGTCTTGATCTTACAGGCAGGAAAAGGTTCTAGAACAGCCACAATCAAATTTTGCAGTGATTCAGTTGGTTAAAACAATTTGTTGTACTTTGAAAGTCCTTGTATTGTGGGACATTCCTCATCTCTTGGTGGTCAGAGGAATGTCAAGGAATCGTGTACGCTAATAAACCTTCAACGCAGCGATTGGCAGGCCAATTAGCTTATTTTAACCACTAAATCTTTGTGCAAAGGCTGAACGTGCCATGCGTTGGCAGTGACCAAAAGCGGGGCCTTCTGCTGAGCATGGGGCAACTAAACCAAGTTTCTGGCAAGCCAAACGCTAAAGAGCTCTTAAAAAAAATCTTCAGAGAGCTTTTTGAGACCATATTCGACTATTCACGTTTCCTCCCGGCACATTACCAACCCTTTCCGCTGCCGTGGACTCAGTCCAGTAGAGTTGCATTAGCCTCTCCACTATCACACAGTGTACACAGCAAAATGGGTATGAAAAGCCAATGAGGTAAATCACGGTCACAATCAACTACATCAACGTACAGGACTAGTGCACCAACACATCACCACAAAAGGACATCCAGAATCTTAACTTTAGCAGAAACATGTTGATAATAAAGACAGCAATTCATTGGTGTATAACTTTGGGTGTTTGTTCCCTGAGCATATTTGGTTTTCTTGTCTTTATTTTTCTTTTGCTTTTTTTTTTTTTACTTAACTGGTCTAGGCGGTAGCAAGGATGGTTAATGTGAGTGCTTAAAGGTGCATAGAGAAAAGAAAAACAAGGAGAAACAGATCACAAGTCAGATATATAGAAAACCAAAAGAAATGAGATTTATGCAGATGACCAAAGCAGGCATGCACTGTTCAAAACCCAAGTCATCTTAGGAGTGGTTCTATGTGCGCTTAGCTTGCAGCCGTCATTGATGTACGCGCCGCTTGCGGCGGTCGGCGATCTCAACTGGCGCTTCAGTTGAGAGACATTTACCAAGCAAAAGAAAAGCAGCTAATGTTTACAATAGCTCTGCAGAATAGGCAGAAGCAGTAAGATGTCCATGATGAATATGAGGGCTGCAGAACTAAGAGGACAGTTACAGTTCTAGCCTGGGACAGCTTTGCTCAACCTAGACACACCGTACTCTACAATACTCCATCTAACAGAAGCAACTAGGTGTCCAGCCGAAAACACCAGCCATGGGATAAATGTGCACAGTCTTGGTTTAAACAAAAAATTTGTATCACTCAATAATTTATCATTTTGAGACTGACACCAGCCAACCAAAGGAAGATTAACAGAATTGGTTAAAGTTAGCAAGTAAATCAATTGAAAGCCTTGCCAACCGTTTTCAATTTTCAATTTATTTGGAAAAAAATGTGGGCAAAAAAATTTATATTATATATAATACACACATTTCTATAAATTGCACTGAAAGAAATGACCTAGTGCACCTTTATTTTTGCCACCTTTTACCAAATTTGGCAACACATTAAAAAAGTTTATCTATAAGCAAAATAAGTACATTTATATTTTTAGCAATTATACTACTGGCTGGTTTACTATGGCTTGGCTTGGCTTTGATACGACCCAGAGACGTAGTTGCTTAAAGTCACTACTGCTGAATTACAGATACACTACTACTGCACTAGACTGTGCTAGTATATATCAATAAATCTGAATTAATAATAATGTTAGACAAACAATAACATTAAATAATCTCACAATTTATACAAATGTTTAGACATCATATCTTGAATGTAAACAAAGTGCAGACATGACAAATGCACGACACAAACATGAGAAAAAAATGGGTTCTCATAAACTTTTTAGAAATGACCATGAAAAATTAAATACTAATAAATACAACAAAAAAAAAGACAAATGAGAAATGACTTAATGGGCAAGACATATAAAATCTGTTATGTAACTTAACCATAATGGGGGGGAGGTGGACAACATGCATAATGTGCAGAATTATTTGTCTAATTAGTATTTGAAGAAAACTAAAAATCACCCTGGTTTTAAATATGTAGTTAACTAAGCATTTGGTTAGAAATGAGTAAGAGTAACAGGTTATGAAAAAAGATGAGATGCAGGAAAATGAGTTGAGAAATGCATGTGAAAAGAAAGGATGTTAGTTTAGCAACATACACATAACCAATCAGATCAGCGAAGGGTTGTTTGTAGAAATCCTCATCCAGCACCCTGGGAGTCCCAGAGGAGAGCAGCGAAGCAGGAGAGAACAGAGAGAGTGGTAAAAAGGAGAAAAACAACACTCATACAGAGTCAAAACACACTGCAGTGTTACCATACCAGTGTTAACACCAGGCCAAGTACAAAAAAGTGGACAACATGGCACACAAGAGAAAAAAGACAGAGACAAACAGGACAAATAAATAAGGAATTAAGAGAACGATTTCACATTCAAAAGAATGAGGTCAGATACACAGAAAGAGATTTAAGACGACATCATTTTTATTTGTACTAAAACATACTTGAAACTTTCACTAGGACTGAACGGGGAAGCACAAAACATGCACTTGAAACTAAAATAGAAAATTGTACTTTTGACTCACTTGCGTTCTTTTTAATAGAAAATTAGATTGAATCCTATTCAGCGCGTCTAATTGTAAGGTTCATTCAGATGCTTCCCTGAAGCAGAGAGCTTTGCATAGAACTCCTTATTTTATTCTAATAGCTGAATACAACATCTGGTGCCAATCATAGATACAGGATCTTTATCAGATTGGACCAGACATGATCATGTGACCAAAACACAGCAGAAGTGTCCATGGCACAATCACATGATCATTCAACAAGGTCAGAATCTCAAATCGGTCTCTTCACTGTTCTCATATTATTAGCACCGCAAAATAGTTACCATTACACTGGTTTTATTATGAATAGTTCACTCAAAAATGATCATGAATCCTTTATTCACTCATGTTATTCCAAATCTGTATGAGATATGAATACACTGCGACCCAGCATACACCTTGCCGTCGAGTACGATGGAGGAGCCGTGCACTTTCTAGTGCCTTTGTAACCAGGGCTCACTTCTAGACTTCAGCTGCTCGAACAGTGTCGTGTACCTGTTGTTCACTTTGGTCTTCTCCAGCTGCTCGTTCTGCCTGAGGTGCCACTCCTCCAGCTCCAGCTTTGCTTTCTCCTTCCACTCGACCTCCTGCGTACGCGAGTTAGCGTCTGAAAAACAGCAGAGGAATATCAGTCAGCCATAGATGTTATTCTTAAGATATTGAAACATTTCATCTACATCTTTGCTCAAGTTACCAAGCTCCTCCAGCCGGTCGCGCTGCTCCTCTCTCCACTTTCTCAAGCTCTCCGGCTCGGCCTGCAACCGATCGACACTGGAGATGGCCGCATACACGTCAGAAGGACCATTGCTCTCCTACAAAACACACACAGCAAAGATTAGGAGTCCAAACCATACAAATCGCAGTACACCATTTAGTTGATACACTTCTTTAGTGAATCAGCTCCTTTAGTTTGGATCAGTGATTTGTAAATTATATTAAATTAAAAAAAAATTATATATTTGAATTGAAAATATAAAAACATTTAAAATACGAGTGAAACGGGCCTTGACTATCCAGCTCACAGGCTAATTTAACCCAGTAAAGTCAGTCGTATTAAACAAGTCAGAATTAAACTGCAAGTGCGTTTTATGTGTTGTATTTATATACAATATACATTAAAAAAATGTCAGAGGCCAAAATGGAGCAAAACTTTGCAATTTGGTGATATTTAAATGGCCAAAAAGTAAGATGAAATTTTGATATTTGATTTTCATATGCATTTTATGTAATTCATCTGCTATACTGTTATACAAATATGATTTACATTACAGTATAGCAGATGAATTACATAAAATGCATATGAAAATCAAATGTCACTATGTTAGTTTTATGGTCAAAGCTTTGTAGTTTTGATCATATACATATAATGATCACAAACATAAATGATGGAGATATACAAATAAACATTCCTCAAAAGCCTATTGTATCATACTTCATATTTACTTTAAACGTGATTTTTCAAAAAAAAAAAAAGAAGGATGTATCGATTATAAACCTAAGTTGGTTCAGTCCAGTTCATCTTGAAATATTACTAACAATATAAAAGTAACGGTACATTTACTTTATAAAAATCATTAAAGATTTCACGGCAAGACACACGTACAACAAACTTACGACAGACATTTTAACAATTATACTAAAGGCATTTCACTTCGTAAAAAAGTATGAACTATCAATCAGAGGGCAGAAGGCATGTAATAAATTGTCTACAACAGATATTTCAGATCATTTAGAAGCCTTAGAAATTCATGCATCAAATATGAAACTGGGCTTTATAGTATACAAATATACACACGTCAGCTTTCAGCTATTTAGAACCAGTGCTTGAAAGGAATCAAAAGTTTAAAGCAAGTCTAGATTTAGATTTAGTATAGTCTTTTGTTCTGTTGTAATGCACACTGCTTGCTTATTTCCTATCATCTGCAATTGTGCATCCACACATAACCCAATGCAGTCTTTGCAGTGAAAATGCGGCTATATACACACTCACCTAAAGGATTATTAGGAACACCATACTAATACTGTTTGACCCCCTTTCGCCTTCAGAACTGCCTTAATTCTACGTGGCATTGATTCAACAACGTGCTGAAAGCATTCTTTAGAAATGTTGGCCCATATTGATAGGATAGCATCTTGCAGTTGATGGAGATTTGTGGGATGCACATCCAGGGCACGAAGCTCCCGTTCCACCACATCCCAAAGCTGCTCTATTGGGTTGAGATCTGGTGACTGTAGTAGCCATTTTAGTATAGTGAACTCATTGTCATGTTCAAGAAACCAATTTGAAATGATTCGAGCTTTGTGACATGGTGCATTATCCTGCTGGAAGTAGCCATCAGAGGATGGGTACATGGTGGCCATAAAGGGATGGACATGGTCAGAAACAATGCTCAGGTAGGCCGTGGCATTTAAACGATGCCCAATTGGCACTAAGGGGCCTAAAGTGTGCCAAGAAAACATCCCCCACACCATTACACCACCACCACCAGCCTGCACAGTGGTAACAAGGCATGATGGATCCATGTTCTCATTCTGTTTACACCAAATTCTGACTCTACCATCTGAATGTCGCAACAGAAATCGAGACTCATCAGACCAGGGAACATTTTTCCAGTCTTCAACTGTCCCATTTTGGTGAGCTCTTGCAAATTGTAGCCTCTTTTTCCAATTTGTAGTGGAGATGAGTGGTACCCGGTGGGGTCTTCTGCTGTTGTAGCCCATCCGCCTCAAGGTTGTGCGTGTTGTGGCTTCACAAATGCTTTGCTGCATACCTCAGTTGTAACGAGTGGTTATTTCAGTCAAAGTTGCTCTTCTAATAGCTTGAATCAGTCGGCCCATTCTCCTCTGACCTCTAGCATCAACAAGGCATTTTCGCCCACAGGACTGCCGCATACTGGATGTTTTTCCCTTTGTGCGTGAAAATCCCAGTAACTGAGCAGATTGTGAAATACTCAGACCGGCCCTTCTGGCACCAACAACTATGCCACGCTCAAAATTGCTTAAATCACCTTTCTTTCCCATTCTGACATTCAGTTTGGAGTTCAGGAGATTGTCTTGACCGGGACCACACCCCTAAATGCATTGAAGCAACTGCCATGTGATTGGTTGATTAGATAATTGCATTAATGAGAAATTGAACAGGTGTTCCTAATAATCCTTTAGGTGAGTGTAAATACATGGAAGAGACAACTCTAAATCAAATGTCATAATATTAACAGATTGTGAGTTTGATGGAATACAGGCAAGAAGTCTTCAAGGTCTTACCCCATGCAGATCTCCATTCACTGCTCCTGCCAAGATAAAAGAAAGAAAGAAAAAACAGTCTAGTAAAATTTTCATGCATTTCATACAGTTTGTATCCTCAGTATAGTTGTTGAGTGAAATGCATTGCAAGGCTGTTTAGCCTTCCTGTAGCTCAAGCAGTAGAGCATGGCACTAACAATGCCACGGTCATGTGTTTAATTCCCAGGGAAAGCATAAAGTGGGGGGGTTGGGAATGCAATGTAAGTTACTAAGGATAAAAGCACCTGCCAAATAAAAGAGTATTCAAGGAACAGTAGTTAATTTGCAATAATGTGTTGTACATAGCATAACTTTACTTTAGTGTGGAATTCATGGACAGGATATACAGTTTTCTTCCTGCCTAAGTCTCTGGTTTTGCTGACTTCTTTTCCTTTCTTCCTGAATCAGTGAAAAACATTATGCAACCTCTCTTCACTAGAAGTCAAGCTCACTTGATCATTTTCATTAAGCAATACTTCAACACACAATCAGTAATAAGAGACAAAATGTTTAAAACATGCAAATCAATTTTTAACCCAAGACTGTTTTTATGAACAGAAAGTATGCAGGCCTGACTGATTTTCTGCACACTGCAATGCACTGTACTTCCAAGACTGTTGTCTTTAGTCATCCTAGACCGAAGTCAGACTGTGTGCCAGCGTAACTACATCCCCATCATCATTTATTCAAACCTTTCGGCCAGAGAAACATTTAAGCCAACGGCCAGTAAAAATGGAATACCAGACACTTCAGCTGACTGGTGATATTCTCCGTACTGTAATGAAAATACATTAAGACCAAAACAGCACATTTAATTTCAAAATGCATACTGATTTTTTTTAACCATAGAACATGGTGTTTACTAACATAAGGCCTCCAAAATATACTAATTTCAGTCATTGTATGGATTCAATTTAATTAGAAAAGGTACAATCATAGTTTAGGTACCTCTAGAGATTCATTCAACTTTATGATGCGTGTGATGGAAATATATGGCTGTGTCTTGGAGCCTAGCGAGGAGCCTACCTAAATACCGGTAGACCATTGTGAACTCATTTTGAGGGTATGGACACTTTTGAATCTTCCAAACAAATCTTTTTGGTCATCATATGCGAGTTCGAATCAATTTCTGACCGTTATAGGCAATTCGAAGCTTCGCATTGAATATTTACAGTAAGTTACATGTGCGTTCGAATCAAGCATTTATGAACATGGCGTGGGCGCATTTCTGGCCATTTATAGCCGCAATCGAACATTTCTGCACATATGAGCGTGGGAATCACTCGTTTTCGTGGATCACGATGCTTTCGAACACTCAAGCTTTTTTATATAACGTTATAACTTCTAAACATTCAATAACGTTCGAAGGCGTCTTTGATGGACTAAAATGCTGCCTAAATTGGCATCTCAATAGGTTTCGAGACACAGCAGTGGTCCTGTCATATAACCATATCTCACTCCAGTATAAAGACTAAAGGAACTGAACACACACACACACACACACACACACACAGCCTTCAGTCTAAAGGTCATTGTATAATATAAAACCGCGTTAAAAGGACTGGAATTTCGCGGATACAATCAGTCACTTACTACTAGAGTAATCAATCTAGACAAAAAGCGATAAATATGTGTCTCATAAAGGAAATTTTATTTATCTTAAAGCCAAATAAAATTACGATTAAACCGTTGCGAGGTCCACTACAGGGAGTCTCATAAAGAGCTGAGTTAACAAGAGATAACGCCATTTTCCTGCTTCCTTTAACTAACGTTACCATTATGTAAACCATTGAGCATTTAAACGGCTAACGTATTTGAATGCATCTTTGGCAGTGGTGTCTATATAAACAGCGTAGCACGTATTATTTACACACACACACACACACACTCCGTTACTTCATCTCTGCATGAAGGCTAGCTGGCTAACGAGAGAGTGAAACAGTTATTTGCTTAGATGTTTTTGCCGGTTATAAGATTATAATGATATTTTTTCTTCTTGTTTTTTTTTTTTTTTTTTTGTCTATGTCGTGTAAACACACCGTCCTGGTCTTGGCTCAGGGATGAAGGCACATCTCCGCTGTCCAGGATGCTGAAGCCCTCGTCATTCTCGATGCCCGCGATCTCACTCTCTTGCTGGGCCAGAAATGCTGCCGCCGGATCCTCGTCTGCCCCCACACCGTTTCCTGCGCTTCCTTGGGGGGCACTGAGCATATCAAAATCGTCCATGGCTCGCTAAATGTGTTAAGAGTGAGAACAACTGAAAAACACAAATCACTCTACTGTCTTCCTCGTCGACGACTCCAATGTCAGCGGGGGGGGGAGGTGTTAACTAATGAACGGACCCGAAAGAAATGAAGCTCAGCCAATTAGAGTTGTGTATTTTTGATCGGCAGTTCTACTGCCCATACAAATGACGAGGAGTTTAGTCGACGACCAATGAAATGACTAAACCGTGGCTTTGCGAATCCCATGACCAACAACGTGCCGTGATAGGGCGTTGCAGCAAAATGGGATTGCATACGTATCAGTCTATAATGAATATAAAAAGGCTTTATCATGGAAAAACTGACAGTGTGGTGTCCTTCACAGACTTATGCTGGGTCTTTTGATCTCAAAAGATCAATTGACAGCAAGATTTGTGCTCATTTTGGGCGAAAATATATTTAAATATGGTATTATCCTGTACCATGTACCATGTTATTTAAATAATACACCAAGAGAACTGTGGTACTACCATGGAATATATCCTAAAAAGAACCGTGGTAGTAATACTGTGGCAAATGTCCAATTAAATTGGTAATGCATATAAATAAAATCCTTTACCTTTTTGATTCCATAATTTTAAATTATTACCTTTAATTCATTTTCACAATGAGACAGATTTACATGTTTCCATTTTATTTTTTATTTTATTTATTCAACCGTATTTGGCAAATAATAACCCATATAAACAGGAACAGTCTGATGATATATACTGCATTTGTTGCATTGTTGCATCTGTCTTTGTCTGCCTGACTGACAAAACAGAGCCATTTTAACCGGGGTTCTTGTGTAATGCATTTTATTTTGGCTGAAACTTAAATTTCTTTCCATTCTGATCAAGAATCACATGCAGAGACAGTTTTCCTCAAGCTTTGGCTTTTTTGCTATAGTTGTCGACTGCATCCTCAGTGATGCTCTCATCCTCCTCGAAATCTATCGTCACTTTCTTCCCCACCAGCTGGAAGATATCTTCTGGAGCTACACCCTTGGGTTCACCTACTTTCACAGCCAGCATGTCAAGGGTTAGTTCTGTACCTTTCGGGATGGCGGTCTTTGCAACCACAGACTTCCCGAGCTAGAAATGAGTGAAAGATGGAGAAGAAGAATTATAGGAATGTTCTGACAGAGCAGATTACTTGAAGACAATGTGGTTGTGCTGTTCAAAACATAACATAACATCCCACTGACGTAAAAAAAAAACATTGAGGAAGCAAAGTTAAGAATGAATGGAGGCATATGGGTAGCAAACACATGCATTTGATGGTAAAACGGAAGAAAAGTTAAGACAGGAGGAAATGGGGCAAGACCAGGAATTAGAAATTAAAATGAAATAAGTTAGAAATAGAAACTAAAATAAAATAAGTTGTACTAAAAGTACTAAAATTACTCAAGCTAAAACTGAAAGGTACACTATGTAACTTTTGGCCCTCTTTCAAAAAAAAAAAAAAAAGAAAGAAAAACTGCATTCCCTTTACAGAAAATTGGCAGAAAAACTATGCGTGACTGTGCGGATGAATATGGTTCTTTCTCATTACTAAAAAAAAGAGAGAGAGATTATCCTACTGCTCATAAAACATTCTCTACTAGGCTTAAGAGATATAACCAGTTTGGATGGAAAGGATCTCAAGCTGACTAGCTGAAGACGTTACTGTAGCTTTACCCATTAACCATTAATAGACATGGTACTTCCTTGAAAATAAAATCCAGAGCTACAACAACCCATATTAAAATGACCCTTCACAGTAGAAAAGCTTTGCAATGAACTCAGTTAGAGAGCTATATATGGCAATTTATCTGTTCAATAAAATACCTTACTCAACTGTTGAGTAATAAAAACGTCATCTCCACTTCCCTTTTACAACATTTCAAATCCCTCAGTTCTCGCCATCTCCGAAAAGCCAAGCCAATGTTGATTATTGTTTTATTACGAGCTCTGTCGCGTTCTCTTTTTGCCAGCAGACTCTCCTCTGTTCAGCATTTGTTTAAAACGGGTGATTCTCCGGAGGTTCGAGATTTAGCATGCTCAGTGTCAACCTTTTCTCGCTCGTTGTGACAACTAACCTCTGAGACAACCACACCATACACCCGTCAAAGTAGCCAGAGCAACTTTTCTCTATTTACAGATATGATGAGAGAAACACGGACGAGTGACGCATGTACGCAACTTCTCGCGAAAACCATCCGTAACGTTTTCCGTCATCATTCTGAGATGACAACCGGCTGGATGTACATTATTCCGCTTATTACAAGGCTACTTGCCATATAAGTAAATAATTAGACATGAAATATTGATCTGTTTAAATATTTTATTAGGTCTTTAAATGCAAAGCCTCCACGGAGAGACCAGTTGTTAGCGCGGCAAGTTCAAACTAGATGGACATTTAAGAGATACTGTAAAGTCATACCACTTATTGCACAGGATTTCGCCACATAAATAATTATGGAGATAAGAGATATTGATTTCAGATTAAACTGTTTTAAAACCGTACCTGTTTGTATTTTATAATAATTCAACAGAGTACAAAACAATAGTCACAAAATGGCAGCAGCTGCGTTTGTATGAAACAAGAGAGAGCAAATCCATGACACTGGATGGGATAATTAAATAATTGTACACAAAATATTGATTTGACTGAGTTTTAATATTTTATTAGCTCACCAAATGCAAAACTTCCACGAATAAAAAACGTTCCAAGCAAGCGTTTAGTGCTGTTGACTTCAGTAGAGATGGTCCTCACTGCAGAACACGAAATCCAGGGGGAGGAGTTGGATCCAGATCCAACTCCTCCCACCTTATATATACCTAAACCTACCCATCTCCGCCCCCTGATCCCTAACCCCACCCCCTAATCCTACCCATCTCCACCCCCTGATCCCTAACCCCACCCCCTAATCCTACCCATCTCCGCCCCCTGATCCCTACCCCCAGCCCTAATCCTACCCATCTCCACCCCCTGATCCCTAACCCCAGCCCTAATCCTACCCATCTCCACCCCCTGATCCCTAACCCCACCCCCTAATCCTACCCATCTCCACCCCCTGATCCCTAACCCCACCCCTAATCCTACCCATCTCCACCCCCTGATCCCTAACCCCACCCCTAATCCTACCCATCTCCGCCCCCTGATCCCTAACCCCAGCCCTAATCCTACCCATCTCCACCCCCTGATCCCTAACCCCACCCCCTAATCCTACCCATCTCCACCCCTGATCCCTAACCCCACCCCTAATCCTACCCATCTCCACCCCCTGATCCCTAACCCCAGCCCTAATCCTACCCATCTCCACCCCCTGATCCCTAACCCCAGCCCTAATCCTACCCATCTCCACCCCTTAGATCTGGATCCAACTCCGCCCCTTGGATTTCGTGTACTGCAATGAGGTGCTACTGCTTCAGTAACCCGGATGAGCCTGCATTATCTGTTTTTTTAGCGGTTGTTATCTGGGAATAACATACTGCTGGATGGTGCAATTGACCAATCAGAATCAAGTATTCCACAGAGCCGTGTAATAAACACTTATAACAGGTTTATCATAGTGAATCAGAGTAAGACAAAAACTCATTTTGGAAGAATTATTGATGATGTATTGACTCGTTTAAATTTTGTTAATTTTGTTTTAAAAAAAGTTACATGGTGTACCTTGAAATAAAAATAAATAAAAGCTAAATAGAATATCTAATAAAAATGACAAAATACAACTAAATTATTAAAACAGAAAATTTAATTATAAAAATGAAAGATAATCCAAATTATTAATAAACACTATAATAGTGAATAATTAATACTAAAATTGACACTGAAGTAGCATCATTTTTAGGGTCAATACTATAAAAAAAAAATATATATAATAAAATAATACAATTCTGAGCAATAGTAATAGTTATGCTTGCCTCTTAACGCCACTAATTGACATGTAGACATAAAATGAAAAGGGAATGAATTCGAACTGGTTCTTATTGTACCTTATCATGGCATGGCACCTCACAGGGCAGCATGCGTTTCAGCCCAGTGCCCAAAGCTCTCTCCACAGTGCGGATGGATCGCACCAGCTCCGCCAGCTCTTCCGGCACCAGAGATGCCTCATGATCGCTGCCCTTCCAGGTCTTGTCCAAGGTCACGTGCCGCTCCACGACCTTTGCTCCCAATGCAACTGCCCCCACTGTGATGCTGATCCCGCTTTCATGGCCTGAGTAACCAATGGGAATATCAGGAAATTCTTTTTGATATTCCTGTAGGTTGGAAAAAAAGTACAAAATAATACATAATTTTTCTTTATCGCTATGCAAGATTCATTTATCCAATCATAATTATATAATGTTTAATTTAGCTAATGATATAATTATATAATGTAAGGTTTTAAACTTTCAGGTAGGTCATGAAATGCAGAACATAATGATTTTGATGTTGATATGCGTTGATATGTACTTGGATTACATAAAATGTATTTTTGAGAGTACATAGAGCTGGTTTCTCTACCGTGATAACCCGCAGGTTGACGTCCTCAGGTTCCAGTGGATATGCGCTTGTGCACTGCAGGATACAGAAGTTTTGGTTGTGTTCCTTCACGGTCTCGTAAACGCGCCGCATGGTCTCCATGGACTGCATCCCACTGGATACAACCATAGGACGTCCTGAACACACACAAGCATCAGAAGTTAAATTTGTTTCATAATAAGTATTAAGAAAATGTAATATACATAATTTAGCATATAAATCTCTTTACTGTAACTTTTGATCAATTTAATGCATCAGCTGAATAAAACTATCAATCTGTTTTTAAAAAAAATTATATATGCAGTTTTTAAATTTGTGTGGAAGGGTTGCTGTTTAAAGTAAAATTTAATGGGTTTTAATTAATACTGTACATTAGGGGTGCAATATTGACAAAAAATTATGTCCGGATTTTGTTGTTAACACTAATGCTGAGTGTGCTTTTGTGCTTGTACCACATCTGGTTTAGGCCTGTTGTGGACAGCTGACTCACAAAGACATTCATATTATTCATATTCTATGGGGTGGTCAGTTCACATCAGTGACAGAAATTTACTTTTTTATTAAGGGGCAATATTTGCCACCTTAAATTGATTTCCACTGGGCATTTTACCTATATACGGGCATTTAAAAAAAATAAAAATAAAAATGCATACCAATATCAGACGTGTCCTACTTCTGCACAATTTAAGTTACATTTAAAAATATGGATAAAGATGAGTCAAACATGTAATCATTGAACATCTTGTGCTTTAGTATCTGGTTATTTAATCTTGGTAGTTTTTTTTTCTTTTCTATTTTTCTTTCTCATGTTTTTTTTTTTTAGATGTAATATTCATTATAGGGTAATGTTTTTGAAAGTATGTTTTTGTACTATATTATTTGGAATGTACTTATTTTTTTTAGGTGATAATTTTTATTGTATATGTTATTGCTGATGAATGTTTTAGTTATGTTATGTGTTTTAGTCTCTCCTGCCCATGGACTGGGGGGGGGGGGGTTTAAAATAAAATATAAAGTAAAACATAAAATAAAGAAAAAACTATGGAGACCTTTTTGCGCAGTTTTCTTGAGGTAGGGGAAGTTGTTGGTGTCTCCAGATCCAACTTTGAAAAAAGGCACATTGAGCTCATGCAGGAATTCTACAGCCATCTTAAAAGACAGAAACACTACAATGAACATATTTCTTTCTCTTTTTTTACATGTGCCATTGCATTCTTGATAAGTACTAAGTAAATGCTGTGGTATACAAATATAGTTTAGTGCCATATCAAAGTACCATGGTACCGCTACCATAAGGGGCAGATGTGATCATAACATGACAAACGTGATGTAACAATAGATACACAAGACATTGTGGAATTTCATTACATCACTATTTGATAAGTTCAGCAGGCTCGTGTCTTCTTCCCTTGCTAACAGTTAGCCTAAAGCCAAAAAACAAACATATGAAAATAATTTGCGCATGCGTTCTGGGGCTCACCTCGTCCATTCCTGACGCGGTAAAGAAGATGCCCAGTTCTCTGGCGTACTGCTGCAGCTCCCTGTACTGCTCATGACTGAACTCGAGATGGCGCTTGTGCTCTCCGTATGTTTTTCCCCAGGAATGTTTGGAGGTGTACGGCCGCTCCAGCGCTTTCTTGTTGAATTTATACTCCAGCTCACTCTTCTGAAACTTCGCACAGTCCGCCCCGCAGTCCTAGTAGAGAAATAGTTACATGCAATTAAATAATATCAGAAAAGTGAAACAACGAGACCTTAAATGTAGATGAGAGAAAAACATGAAATGGTTTTATACAAAAATAAGAAAAGTCCATTTTAAAAATAACTACTTCTGTTAATATGGTGCATTATTAAAACATTTTTTATTTTTTTATTCAACAATTCCAGTATGAATGGAATTTATAGAATGTACTCATGGAGTAGACTATCTATCGGGAAAGAAACTAAAATCAGTATCATAACTAATTTAAAATGTTTATAGCGCCTGTATCTATAATGTGTAAAAGATATGTTAATGATTATTATTAAACTGCTTTATATGTAGAGTTATGGCTTAAAATACTCAACGACAAACTTCCGAAGTGTGAGGAAGGGTTTTGAGATGATGCCTTCTGAATGATTTGAGATGAAGCATTCTGAATGATCATTTCAGGAACACTGACTGCTGCGAATTACGTTTAAAAACTATTGCAAACACTAACTAAACAATTCCCGAAACAATTAATTAAATTTCCAGGCTTCCTGCCAATAATAAATGTACTACATCGACGTTGATAATACGAATGCACTCTTACCTTAACCATCTTGATCATTTTCTTGGCGATTTCAATGTCTCCCTGATGATTCTGTCCGATTTCTGCAATAATGAAACACGGGTTGTTTCCTCCGATCATGCGACCGGGGCATAACTCAAATTCAAGAGGCATTTTAAATCCAAGTGCAAAAGCACGGCAAAATAAATCTACAGAAATGACAGCGGGTGAGTCGTCTCACTGCTTTGGTTACACGCGTCAAATGCATAGACAGTATAAGGGGTCAAATGCCTCGATGAAAGAGAACGTAGAACTTCCGGGTTTATTTGTGCACACGCCCACTTTTTTCGAAATAAAAGACTATCTTTTCGCTTCAATAAAAGTTCTGAACTTTGTATTATTTATCTTTTTGTGTTGTTTTGTTATATATGTGATGTTTTAACAAATAAAGTTAAACCTACTAAAAATCACATACGTATTTTAGTCCAGTGATGCATAAAAACATTTTGCCACATTTTGTAATTGTGCTGTTTATGGTTTCTTTGTATATTTCAGAGTTGTATATTGTATATTGTGAAGTGTCTGCTTGGCCAAATAACGGAAAATTAATTTTTGTTCTGTTTTTGCAGAGAAATCGCTTACAGCACAACATTTGCCTCTAGGTTGCTCCGCTCAGGATATCTACTAACGTTACCTACCAAGCATAGGAAACCCAAAAGGCTACACAAATGGGTCTCAACACATGTGTAATAATGTAATCAGTTCAGATGACCAATTGTATCCAAATGTTTATTTAAGAAGAGTCATTTGAGAAGGATGAAACAAGATAAATGCGCTATTTAAATAAAACGTATTATTATTATTATAAATGGATAAAAGAAAGAAAAACATACTAACTAAAAATAAACAAAAAATATATACTTCTAATTCTAAAACCATTATTTTCTTCATGTGCAAAGCAAAACAAACAGAATAGTATTTGTATATTTAAATAAACTAATATATATATTTCAATATTCTGCATATTATGTATTATGGGAAATTTTCATGTTTATTGATTTTAATGTACATAATGTAAATTATTTTACAGGTTCTGTGATTTAAAAATAAAATATTAAATTAGAGTAAACAGACAAACTTCTTTCACTTATTCATACAGGTAGTTTGAATGAAAACTAAACATATGGTGCTGAATACAAAAAAGGATTGGCAACAGATCAACATACAGTAAGGCGCAACGGAGAACATGACCGTCTCCATGAAAAAACACAAATAACAGAAAACAAGACAGAGCAGGTAACCATAGTAGCTTCTAAGTAACAAATACCCCTTAGTTCCACCGTTGAAATATTAAATAAAAACCTCACTTTATATACTTAAATTATTCTTCAAAATTACACACCTTTCATCAGGTGTTTGATCCCAAATAATAAAAACTAGTAAAAACAAATTAATGCTTTTTCTCGTCAGGCTTAAAAAGCCACTATGATCCTATGAGCCACTATGACGTAACAGATGATTGGCCCTCGGTCGTCAAGTCTGTAACTGACTGGTTCTTGGTTTTCGAGCTCCGTCAGTAGGTACGGCGTGTGGTGTAGTCCAGTACCATGCTTGCGGCGCCCAGCAGGGCAGGGTCCTCCAGCTTAGACATCATGATCTTGGTCTCCTGTGCCGAGAGCAGAGCGCACTGACTGATGACCTGACGAACTGGATTCTCATAATGCTCTGCCAGGACACCAGACAAAATCACTAGAGACGGGTTGATAATGTGCAGGATGTTCACAATGCCCAAACCCAGAGCAGTACCCGCTATCAGGGAAGAGAAGAGAGACTATTAGTGCTTTTCTTCACCACAAGCCGGTCCGAGAATAATGTATGTACTCGGATGTGCGTCCTACCGGTGTGAAGTGCGCTCTCAGCTTTGGAGTTGCCGAGGCGAGCAGCATTGATCAGATGAATAGCATTCACTTGTTCTTTGTTATTCACAGTCATTCCCTCCACCAACAGCAAGTCCTCTGTCATCAAATGTGAAAGAAACATGCGTAACATTTTACTTGGAAATGCATTTGTTGCATACAACTCTTCTATTAAATCAAGGTTCAGTGTTTATTAGTTTTAGGGAGCATCTATTAAATCAAGGTTCAGTGTTTATTAGTTTTAGGAAGCAACTTTGAAACTTATTAACTAGAAATTAAATGACAACATATATCATATCATTTAGGCCTATATCATATATCATATCATAGTTAATATATAATTTCCAGTCCTCATAAGGTAGCAAAGGCTAAAAAGAAAATAATGTAAAATGCAGAGCAGTGATTTGTGGCAACAGTTGTAATTCATTTTAATCAGTGATTTTGGTGTTGTTGTTGAGCAAATTCATTCAAATACAAATCTCATAAAATATTTTGATAAATAACTATATTCAGTAACACTTTACAATAAGGTTTTATTTGTTAAAATTAACTAAGATTAATAAAGTATTTTTCATTGTTCACTTTTTTTCAACATTTACAATGACATTATACATATATTATATACAATTATATAATATTAATAATATAAAATCAAAATGTATCTGTTAAAATTATTTACTTGAACTGAGCCAACACGAACTCAGAAATGAACAGCTGTATTTTTTAACTAGCATTAACAAAGACTAATAAATACTGTAACAAATGTTATTGCTCATTGATAGTTAAATGTCATTTAATGCATTAATTGGACCTTTTTATAAAATGTTGTTAACATAAATTCAAATAGTGTCACTAAAATAAAACAGACTTCCAACTTCATCATTATTTTGTTGAGACTACTGTCAGTCATGCTTAAAAAAAAAAAAGGTGTTTCTACTTTTACTCCAGCATGCAGTGCGATTCCTCTCTCAAATCAGGGTAGGTCCGTTTTTGTTTTTAAAGAATGAATAGATAAAGGCTTTTGGAGAAATTTCAAAACAGACATACAAAAGCAACATTTTTGAGTGGGTTTATGTTTGGATGTTTAGCTTTGGTATGGTAAAAATGATCATACAGAAATGTAAAAAACAATAGTGAGGGATTACACCACTGTTAACCGACGTTATACTGACCAGTTTAGTTGTTCACTGCCAACTGAAAAGAAAAAACTGTGACAGAGAGGGTGAGGCTGTTAAGTGTGTGTGTGTGTGTGTGTGTGTGTGTGTGTGTTCGTCTCACCGTCATGGAGTCTCTTGGCTTCTCTCTGCAGGGCGAGACCAGATGAGTAGGCTTCTATGCACCCGTGGCTGCCACACGTGCACTCTGGTCCTTCTAACGAGACCACGATGTGTCCCAGCTCAGCCGCGCAAAATGTGCTGCCATGGATCAGTTCATTATGCTGGATTATACCACCTCCAATTCCTGTACATACAAACACAAGGCAAAGGTATATACAGGCAGAATTACAGCAGTCAAACATAAGGAACAATTATATCAGCGTCGGTTTTCAATTATGCAGATACACTGCATAGTGATCAAACAGGAAGCTGGAGCCTCTAATTCTCATATACTGAACACTATGGAAGCTTGTTTCTGCCACAATAAAACATTTTAAAAGATAATTGCAAATTAGAGATCTAAACTTGCAATTACGAGAAATAAAGTCAGGTTTTTTCACCCTCAGAATTGGACTTTATCACTATTCTGAGAATATAGTCACAATAATATATCTCGCAATTCTGACCTTATAACTCGCAATTCCGACTTTACATCATGCAATTCTGAGAAAAAAATCTGAATTGTGAGATAAAAAGTTGCAATTGACCCTTCGCTAAGCCCCGGCCTCCTTAGTTACTGTTGCTACGCCTGTCAAGCTTTCGCGACTGCCACATCTATTACAGTGTGAATGCACCGGTGTCAGACATTCCCAATGAGATAATTAGTCATTTTTGGCAAACAGGTGAAATATCTGTGAGAGCAAGACAAAAGGGACTGCAGTATGCATTCGAGGGATATATCCACGACATAATATGCAACCGATTAGAGAATAATTTCATCAAAATTGAAGCTAAAGCCTATAACGTTAGGTCCCAGCGCAAGCAGCAGCCGCCTCCTTAGCAGACCATTCACATGGGAAACACACAAATGGAGGAACAGCTATGTTCATGCACAGCAGGGTAAGTGAAATGTGAAAATAATCTAATAATTACAAATCAAACAGCTTATCCATCAATCTAACACCGGGAGAGCCGCGATCGGATTGGGGTAAAGTTACTCAGGGGTAGGCCGTCGATTAACAAAATGCTGAAATATATTTTAAAGTATGTCAGTGAGCCTCCGTCTTGCCATTAATCGTCTTATTTTACGTTCAAATATATGCATTATGAACAAAGAACCGCCATTATTTCCAAGCAATAGGGTTTTTTTTTTTTGTTAATCCTGTCGACATTTAGTTGTGAATGGGTCTCCCACGCTGCTTGATCCACGCCCGGCATTTCTCCCCTTTGGCTTTTAGGTTTCGGGAAGGGAAAAAATGCCACCCCACCCTCCAAACTTTTAGGATACCGGGTATCAGATTTGCACAATTCATACGCACAACGCGTCGGCATGTTTCCCTCGCTCGAAAGCTTGACAGACCTCCCGCGCCTAGTTACGGTTGCTAAGCCACGATTGGCCAGTGGCGGTTTTCGGGCGTGGCTTAGCGAAGGGTCAATTACCTTTTTTATTTTTTATTCTGTGGCAGAAACAAGCTTCCATACAACACACACCTGTATCACTTAGAGAGAAAACCATAATTTCACAATGTTTTCTGGTTCATTCTCAGAAAACTATATAATTAGTGTGCCATGTTTGTTCCCCTGACTTACTATAGATAATATTAACAGGATAACATTGATTGTGGTATATTATTTTATTTTAATGTATTGTGGTAACCTGATCAACCAGTGTCACCAGTCTGACGGTTCTAAATCCACTTCCTGTCTGGTCTCTTTATCTTCATTGTCTGCAAACCCTCACCCAACTAGCAGCAGTAAAGGACATAAGAAAGGGAACAAACCGGTTCCTGTGATAATGGTGACAAAGTTCTCCACGCCTTTCCCATGGCCAAACTTCTTCTCAGCGAGGGCTGCGCAGTTGCCATCATTATCGACCCACACGGGCAGATGAAGGGCGCTAGAGAGAGGTGTACGTATATCCACCGAACTCCACTCGTTTATTAGCTTGGTGGAGTGGAGGACCACCCCATCTTGTGGGTTCACACGCCCCCCTGTACTCACACCTGAAAGAAATGCCAAAAACTGGACAGTTAATGATTGAGTAAATGTATGGACAGTATAGAAGGAGACATGGAGAAAAAAAACCCAGACATACCGACACCCAGGATTCTGCAGTTGAGGTGAACGGCGTCAACCATTGCCTGTTTACACATGCTCAGAATCAGCTCTATCCTCTCCTCAAACGTCTTAGGATTCAACTGGATAGACTTCTTAACCACTTTACCCTGAAACACAAGCATACATTTACATGAATAAAAAAAAATAAAAAAATAAAAAAAGCAATTATATATATATATATATATATATATATATATATATATATATATATATATATATATATATATATATATATAAAACATGAAGCAACGACCAGCTATTAAACCATGGCAATGAAATATTACAGAAAAAAATTACTTATTAATTACCATTAATTTCTTACCCAAACCATGTTCCGCAAGATACACTACTGTTTCAAAATTGGGATTAGTAAAGACTTTTTTAAAAAGAATAAATACTTTTATTCAGCAAGGATGCATGACATTGATCAAAAGTGACAGTAAATAAAGATATTTCTATTTCAAATAAAAATAAAAATTTATAAAATTTACTTTCTGAAAATACTTTTGAAATTTCTCAAAGGATCCTGTATTTTTTTTATTGCAGTTTTCACAAAAATATTAAGCAGCACAGTTGATCATAATAATTATAATTAGAAGAAATGTTTCTAAAAAATAATAAATGTTTCTTGACCTGCTGAAAATTCAACTGGAATCCCAGGAATAAATTACATTTTAAAATTTATTTAAATAGAAAATGGTTATTTTTTAATTGTAATAATATTGAATATTGTCTGTATTTTTTATTTTAAAAAATGCAGCCGTAGTAAGAAAAAGAGACTTGCAATTTAAAAACTTTACAGACCCCAAAGTTTTGAACGGCAATTTTGTACATGCAAATTAAAAAGAGCATTTCAATAATCTCTCCTTGCGACATATTTTTGCTTCCACTTCCTCTTGCAGTGACATTTCTTCTCTTCTCTGATGACATGTTTACTGGCGTGTGGGCGGCACAACCTGTCACTCACATGACATCACATCAATAGCAAACCACAACCAATCAATTAAATTTCCAATTAATTTCTGACGGACAAAATCAAGTCCCGTCCTACATTTTTTGAGAAGCCGTGTCACTCAGATCAAAATAGGGAAGAAAAGACTATTGCAAAATCCGTTTCATGCCGACTTTAATATCTAGCAACAGCATTATAAATGGATAATGGATATTTTCTGTTTTAAAATATTTTTTGTCAACTTTTAAGTAATATTGTAAAAAGAAATCAGTCCAAAAGTGTGCATTTAAATTCAGCAATGCTTCACCGTGGCCAAATATTAAATTAAACTAATTACATTGTTTAATGGTGTGTCCCTCAATCTTTGGCCCAGAAAACTTGTTCTGCACCATTCACACACACAGAAAGAGCTGATTACACAACCCGATCAAACATGTCGCTGTTTGTTTTACAGTCAGAGTTCTGTGTGTCATGTGAATGAAATATTGACGTGAATGCTGGATATCCTGCTGCATAAAAAAACAGTTACACATCACAACTGGGCAAACACACACCTCCTGTCATAAGCAGGCACATCTGTGTTGATGTACAGCACGTCCCACTCCTTGTATTTTACCACCTCACACTTCCTGATGTTAATGACATGTCCTAAAGATGAATTGGATGTCAACATCTGAATCCAGAGGTTCGCTCTGCATACCTTCATACTGACGATGCCGACACGCAGGTTGGTCCCCCCCAGGTCAACAGCAAGGGCACTCTGTGTCTCCAGAATGTGGTCAATATCTTGAGAAATACACTCCTTCACCAGAGGGAAACAGAACTTCTTCTGTAGTGGCTCAGACAGGTCAATGGCCTGAAGGAACTTCAAGATGCGCTGGACTGCATTTCCATCACCATAGATCTTGGAGCTAGTGGATAGAACAAGAACACACAGGACATGTTGAGAGTATGAAGCTGTATCACAATTACGCACTATTCACCTATTCACTATGTATTTATGCACAATGTATGCAACCGTGTAGTGTATGAACTTTATACGTTTATTTTTTTTCATTCAAAAGTCTGATTGCTCAATCCCCCTCCTCTATGTAATTAAAGCTGTGAGTTGAGTTCATGACATGTACAACATTCCATACTTTATTTTTTCGGTTCTGAAAATATTACAATAAACATTCAAAATATGAATAAATACTAGAATAGTATATAATACTAATATTTTTGATAATTTTTAAAGAACTGCATTACAATCATGATATCTGATGCTTGCATATTGATGCATGCAAATAGAAGATGCCTAAAATGTAACAAAAAGAGCTCATTACCAGGGGTAGCGTTTTCCAAACTGCAGCTCCAGAGCATGGTAGATTTTATTATGCGTGTCTGCGTCTCGCACATGTAGAACATTTTCCCCTATTTTCAAAATATCATAAACCGGGTCCATCAAGGCAAATACTTAAGACACTCAATTAAACAAAAAGCAGTCTAGAATTGTTTAGAGAATAAATATGCCATTCTGGTTTCAAAGATCCAAATGAAAAACTATAAACAGAACAGTAAAATGGTGATCATATCCAGCCACAATGCCTTAACTTCTCTCTAAGGTCAGTAAGTCATATTCGTATCTAATCTCACCTGTTTCTCGACCCGTCTGACGAGTACCCAGGTTAATGACAGGTGTCCCGAAAGCTCCGGCCTCACGAACTCCACAGCTGCTGTTCCCAATCATGCAGCCGGCATGTGCAATCAGCTGGATGAACTGATCGAACGGAACATGCTTTACCGCACGGAATTGCGGATGCTGCTCGATTCCCTTCCGCCTCATCACACGAACCATCTCCTTACTGCCTACATGAGACAAACGCAGAGCAGTATGGCATTAATGGGACGGAACTCTCCTACGCCTCTTTATTCCGGGAGTTCATTCAGGGAAGTTAAGGACAAGTTCATTCTAAGACTGTTTCACATCAAGTCAAGAGGTTTAATTTTTTTTTTATTTTTTACAATTCATTAGTACTGCCTCATAAGAGTCACAATTTCATAGATGGGGTATTTTGTGTCACACAGTCACTTTTTCTCATCACATTCAATTCAGACTATATATATATATATATATATTATACGTATATTATATTCAGTGTTATTGTTAAATAAAACTATTAAAATAGAAATAATAATTCATTTAAATAAAGCTGAAATAAAAATAAAAATATTAGATTAAAAAAATTGCAAATAAAATTAAAGCTGCTAGCAGCATTTAGCGGTGTTCAAGCAGTTAAGGCAGTTAAGGCAGTTAAGCGTATAAGCATCAAAAGACATTAAGTTTTATGTAGCAAGCATTTAAACATTTCCATCATAGATGGAATAGACTATTTTTAGCATGATTTACCATGATATACAGTATTTTAGTGTGATTTTTCAGGCCTTTAATCACAAAAGCATCAAAAGACATTAAGTTTTATTTATCATACATTTAAACACTGACATAATAGATGGAAAGGACCATTTACAGCCAATACAGGGAATTTACCATAGGAAATACATGGTTTTAAAGCTTTTCAACAGTTATAGCGCCACCTTTTGTCCGATCTCCATGAAACTTTGCATGCTTCTTCACCATGTTATGACACATGTGCTCATCAATTTTTGTGAAGTTCTGAGTTTTTATTTATGATTTATAGGCTTTTGAGTGTATTTTGACACGCCCCCTTTTCTAAATGACCCTGTTACAGTGAACCAAAGGGCAAAGTTCAACTTTTTTTTGATAATTATTGATCTGGAGAGTCCAGAAAATTGTCCTAGACTGGTCTGGTTCCGATCAGGCAAAAAACCAGGGACTAGTTCGCGAAAGTAGGTTTTGGACAAAATTGGACATAGCAGAAAATTTTTCTGGGCTAAATCGATTTTGGAGATATATATTTTGACCGCCTTAAGCCAAGCATCACAGTGGTGTAAAAAGCTTGATTCTAAGTCAAACGGTCCAGGAGTTATGAGCAATTTAGTACTTTTGGTTGCTGTAGCGCCACCTATGGGCCAATCAGGGTCATACTCATAGATTCTCCCCAAACTGAGGCCCTACCACCTGGCCAGGTTTCAAGTCTCTAGGCCTTACGGTTTGGGCTGCACGATGCGTTTTAGGTTTTTTTTTTTTTTTTTTAAATAGCAATTACAATAGGTTTTCAGCACTTCGTGCTTAAACACCTAATTAAGTTTAAGTTCAAATACTAAAATTATTCAAACTGAAATAGTTAATTGGAAATATTAAAAAATGACAAACTTTTTAGAGTTAGAATTGCTAAAACTCAAATCAAAATTGAAAATACAAAAATAAAAGCTAATTTAAAATTAATAATAAATACTATAATAGAATATAATTAATACTAAATTAACACGGATTATATTTATATTGTGTTTGCAGTTTTTACAGAATTTCTTCTTTGAAGATACAGGAAAATTAACTGATAGCACATGGTCACTATTAGGGATGTCAACGATTAATCGACGATCGATTAATTGTCGATAATACATTTAATCGATAAAACTTATCGATCATCGATTAAGCAGGATCATGCGTGTGCGTGCTGCTCAACCGCGAAACATGTAAGTGAGCGCGCCGGTGTGGTGAAGTGTTGAGTCCCACTGAATGACACACCCCGGAGTTGTTTGGGACTATTTTACACCTTCATCATGACTATAAGTTTGCGTGTGCATTCGCAGCCTTTTGTTTTGTGCAAATGTAAGTTGTAATAGTTTATTTTGTGTACGCTTATCTATATCTGATTGGTCTCATATTGGATGCATTTGGTTAAGAATCGACGTGATCTTTAGCACGCTCAGCTCAAACGACAATGCACGACTAATAATGACTATTGGGACTGTCATATTACACAAGATTATAAAGAGAACACTATTGTAATAAAACATTGTGAATTATTTGGGTTCAGATGCCATGTCGCGTTGTTCCAGGAAGAGCTCGTCAGAGACTTTGAGCGCGTCCACCACAACATATGAGTCATTCTGAATGGCACGTAACTCAGTTTAAGTTCACTTGTGCATTCACGTCATTTTGTGCAGATATAATTTTGTAATATTCTGCTTATTTTGTATATATCTGATTAATATCAAATAGGATGCATTTCTTTGAGTTAAATAAACGCTAACAAAGTGCTCAACGGTTATTCATTCAGCGCGCGCCGCTCAAGCAGAATGCACAACTAATAATAACGATGGTTAATTTGGGACTTTAATATTACATAACATAACACTATTTTATTAAATGGTTGTGAATTCATTGGGTTTAGTTGCCGTTTTCAGTGCGTTGTTCCAGCACTTCCACAACAGTCACACATTCTGACAAGCACGCATATGAGGCGGCGTTGGTGACACATTGTATTTGTCGTTATATTTATATATTAAATAGTTAATTTAATTTATCAATCACATCAAAACATTTTACAATCCTACTGAGCCTTTATTTAGATTAAAAAACATTTCTATTAATTTGGTGAGTAACCGCTTTTTGAGCAGCATTTGCAGACCCTGTGCTGTTTGCCATTAATGCTAACGATTAATCGATTAATTGATCGTTAATTTAAACGACGATCGATCATGGGAATTTGTGAAAATTGACATCCCTAGTCACTATACAATTGCATTCAATTCACACTGCAATTATTACATTACATTAACAAAAAAACTTGGCTATAATATAATATAATATAAAGTTACAGCAAAAACAACTAAATACTTGTCCTATGATATAACATTTTCTTTCTCACTTTCCTCAGTGGCAGGGCCATTTTATTGTTTAGACTCCTTGTGATTCTGTAAACAGACATTATAACAAAAAAGCACCTCTGTTTTGTCTGTTGCCTCCAGTTGTGTCTACCTGTCATTAACACCAAACTCAAAACAAACCATGGCTGTTTTGTCTGTCTCTAGAGCCCTTGCAAGTTATCTTAGACGGCTACCGCTGAGGGTCACATTAAGCCTTTCAATCTGACAGAAACCATAGCTGTACACGGGCAGAAAATGTGTGTATAATCTTCTGAGGCACAAAAAGTGTGAAGGGTCAGAGAAAAAGAAAAACAGAAAACGAGCGAAACAGCTGACCTGCGTCAATATTCGGGAAAAGAATGAGAGTTTTCTTGTTGAAGGAGATGATGGCTTCCAGCATTAACTCATAGATCTTAATGGAGTTCTTGATGTCTGTGGTAACAGGATGCTGCAGGGCCACAATATAGTCCTGCTCCTTCACCTCATCCCCTGTTTAACAAAGAACCACACATGCATAAATGATAGTATCCTTTTAACCAAACTTCATAGTAGTTATCATTTTGCGCTATTTAACTCTTTGGATTGCATAGGCTTTATTGCTTATCTCATCCCATTAATTTACATACCAATCCAAGACTTGATGATATCAGCATAATCGTCTCGTTTGTGGGCGGAGAGCAGCTTGTCATACGACGGGCAGCCAGCCAATAAGATATGAGAGTGGTCTTCGCACATGGAGATGAGGTGTCTCTCGGCTGAGCGGGTGCAGACGGCGTGGTAGTGTGCCAGTTTGGAGATGGCATGACGAATTGAATCATCAATGGTTCCGCTTACTTCTCCACCTTCAAGGTGCAATATGCGAATGTTCATTAGAGACGCTGCCGTCGCCAAGGCCAGCGCGTCAAAACGGTCGCCGTGAACGAGCAGAATGTCAGGGGCGAGACGCTGGAGCACGTCGGGAAGCTTCACGAGCGCGAGACCCACGGACTCCACCATGGCGGCATCGTCCTCACCACGAACAATGGTGTGCAATTTAGAGCCGATATCAAACTCATCCTGCTCAATCATACGGATCGTGTTTCTGGGAAAGAGAAAGACAAAAAGAATCTTTTAAATATGACTTAGCGCTGCAAATAACTATTATTTCAATAATCGATTCATCTGTTGATTATTTCTTTGATTAATCGGATGGAAAATGTATTATTATTAAACAAATAAATACATTTGAATCAATTATTTACTAAATTGTTATTCCACATCCTGCCCAGTGAGGTCTGTGAAGTTTAGCAAAGACTCACTTGCTGTCAGGACAGGCTTTGACAGATGCAAATTTTAAATAAGTTAGTTAGTAATGAGGCAAATTTTAAATTTTAAATGGCTAGTATTTTGGCGGGTTAGGTGGATGTTAATGTCAAGCCCTGGCTGCGAAGCCAGGGCTTGACATTAACATCCACCTAACCCGCCAAAATACTAGCCACTTTGGTAGGTTGAATTTTATAATACATACATTTTTCAATTGAAGTCTCTTAAAAAGGCATCTGAAAACGTGTGCTGAGGAAAACAATTTTGAAAACTTTTTAATGTATTATGCATTCTGATGTTTAGGACAACTTTTCCCACAGCAGCTCACTTTACATCGTCCCTGTTTGTCCATAGAAATGCATTATTCACTGCTGTAATGTGGGTGAACTGGTGGAGGTTTTCTGCGCATAGTGGCAGATGAAATTAATTGAAGATAAAATTTGTTGTCGATTTTTTTTTCATGATGTTTTTAATAGATTAGTTGTTGTTGCAGCCCTAATCTGCATCAAAGAGTGATAGCGTTTAAAAGCTGTTAGAAATAAAAGATCAATCACCATTCAGTATGGAAATAAATGCAAGAAAGAAGATAAATTGGGTTTCAGACAGTGTACAAATATTACAAGACACCATCGCTGCATGTTACAATTCTGTATGTTCGAATGTTGAACATTTTAAGAATGCAAGTCCATTTTTAATAAGTAATCATATTTTTTCAAGTATGTAGTACCAAAGACTGAAATGATGTAGAAAAAGTGTGCATGGTAAGAGACAGCTTGTTTTCCATTTTAATGTCAAGTAATGTCAAGGTTTTTTGACCCAAGGAGGAGTAAAGGCTGGTTTGGGTTCATAGATTAAAGACAAGGGTTTCTAGCCACCATCCGCAGCCCACTGTGAGAGCCAAACTCCCACCGTCAAGAGCTACATTCCAACATTTCCATGGCAACAGTGAGAAATAGTGCTGATTCATGTTTCAAAGCTCTCATGCCCAGGGTAGGGTTGCACCAGCCATTCGTGCATTCTTCCTTAAGTTGGAACGTAAAGTTACGAGTTACGAGGCTTAGTAACTACTAGCTAGTTTGTAACTAACTCTGTCTGTACTTTATTCGGTTGCACCATTTAGCTAGTAGGTCGTAAGCTCTCCGTAAAGTAATGCGTAGTTGCAAAATATGACGTTTACCCTCAATATTCTAAATGCGTTAACTAGGGGTGTAACGATACCCTCATGTCACGATTCGATACATATCACGATACTGAACTCACGATACGATATTATTGCGATACTCCAAGACATATGGTAAAAGGTTAACAAAAAATGTACTGTTGATTAAAATGCTAAATTTAATATTACATTGTGGGTGTAAATGAATAGGCTTGGACTTGGTGCTTCTAACCCAAGGACAATAGAGACACCAGAATAAAAATATTCATGATTCTGAAGCTGAAAATACTGAATTATTTTAGATGAATATGCTTGCACTCTTTCACTGACTAGATATATTTAAAATAATGTCGGACACTTTTTACTGGTAACATCAGACATTTGGCATTATCCTGACCCACAAATATTCCCCCATTGCATTATTATACATTATAATCAACATTGTATATAGTGGTTTAATTTAGTACTGACACTAAAACTCTGAAAACTTGAATTTTTTCTCACACAGTAATTTTTATTTTGGGGGACTATCCACGATACATATTGTCACTATCCACGATACATATTGTAGCATTTTTGTATTGCGATATATTGTGGCACGATATATTGTTACACCCCTAGCGTTAACAGAAGTTGTGTTGAAATGCCGTGATCTTCAGTTTATCCTTCATTCTAACTTCTTTTGCCTCAAGTAACCAACAGTAAAAATAAGTTTCCATTAAATACGGTCCTACTCAATCATGAATAATACAATAGGTGCTTTTATATGTAAATAACATTCAGACACTGTATTTGAAGCTAAATTAATAAGGATAAATAAATAAAAACTGATGCAAAAAAAATAAGAAATTATATTTATTGATCATGACTGGGGTTTTTTTTTTTATGGGAAAAAGTGAGTGAAAAGTGAAATTTCTAAAGTGAAATCGCTTAATTGCATCTAACACAAACGTTTTTGTTTACATAATATATGTGGAAATTTAAACCATATTCCTTACCAGATGGGCCGGATCGTCACAGAATGGAACAGTTAAGCAATGAACGGTTTGGACCGACAGTGGAAAAACGGCTATTGTTTCAACTGTTTTTGTCCATACAATGAACACCAATAGTGACCAAAACAGCATTGGACCCCAACAACTTTTTAATGCATGGAAGAAATTACTTTTGTGTTCCACAGAAGGAAAGGAAAGCATTTCAGGTTTGAAATGACAAAACCAATTTATCGGTTTAGTTTTATAAATACAAATTTATAACTAGAAATTTAGTTATGTTTGATGACCCCTCTGATATCTACTTTCCCTTCAACAATTGAATGTAGATTAGTTAAACAGATGATATGACTTATGTTCAGCAGCCTTACCCGTAATCATCAATGAGATGTGAACCCAGCACCACCACCTCCAGGTCAAAGATTTCAGGTTGAGACTTGATGCCGAACATGATGGGGGCGAGTTTAGAGTAGTCCGCTCTGTTACAGGTGGCCACGCACACCCGTAGTCGTTGCTTCAACCCCTTTTCCAATCGCTCCATCTTCTCCTGTGCTCGCTGGGTCTTCAGATAATAAAGCTCCTAAATGAGGAACATGATTACAAATATTTATGGTATTCTGAGAAAACAAAAAGAAGAATGAATATGCGAATTGTGTCACGGCTAAATGCACTTTATTGCTTTACAAAAACGTAAGAAAATCATTGTTAAAAAAAATTATTTATTCAGCGCCATTCTTCCACTAGAAGATATAGTCCCTGACATGTAAACTAAAGTTATATAAATATTTCAGCACTTGAACCCTGTACTGATCAAAATCGATCTGTTTTATGCACTACCGTTCAAAAGTTTGGGGTCAGTAAAATTGTATTAAGGAATTAATACTCTTATTCAGCAAGGCTGCAATAAATTGATCAAAAGCGACAGTTAAGACATTTATAATGTTATAAAAGATTTCAGATCGATTTCAAATTAATGCTGTTCTTTTAAAGAACTTTCTTATTTATATTATTCATAAAAGAATCCTGAAACAAATCACGGTTTCCAAAATTATATTAGGCAGCAAAATGGTTTTCATCATTGATAATAATAAGAAATGGTTATTTAGAATGATTTCTGAAGGATCATGACACTGAAGACTGGAGTAATGATGCAGAAAATTCAGCTTTTCCTTCAAAGGAATACATTTAATTTTTTAATATATTCAAATCGAAAACTGTTAATTTTGTTATAATTTTACAATATTACTGTTTTTGTTGTAGTTTTACCAAATAAATGCAGCCTTGGTGAGTACAAGTGACTTTTCAAAAACAATTACAAATCCCGATAAACTTTTGAATGGCAGTGTGTTTAAATAAAAGAGAAAACATAATGAAACAGAACTGTAGTAAATCAGAGCAAGCCTTTCATGCCGGGTTGCCAAATCGAGAAGGATCATACTTACATGAGTATTCCTGACCTGAACACTCTGAGGCATGAAAACAGAATAAGGAAAGAAAAGAAGTATATTTCGCTAGTCACTTCATAGAGGAATATAAAACTTACTAAAGCGACCTGCCTGACTAATGACTTCAATTCTTTACTTTCTTTAGTCTAAACGCCCTTTCTATGCAAGAGGAGAGACACCTTCAAACGCTTGTTTCTGTATTTGGACATTGACCATTTAAACTTTTCAATCTGTTTTATAGGGAGAAAGCAAACAAAACTGGAAAGTAGAAAGGGGCGAAGTACATGGAATAAAGGGGCTATCATTATGAGTGTAAATGTCCCACTGCATTACGATAAAATTACCAAACCAGTCAAAGTCAGCTTATTGAACCTTTAGACAAAATATAAAAAGTTTTACAATGTGTTTTATGTTGTGTGTCAGATACATCAGGCTTTTATGCCCATTTAGGATGATATATGGAAACATGGAACTAACACATCAGTTTGATTCAGAAGCCCAAAAAAAGAAGATGAAAATCTGATATTGTAAACTTTATTGCTTATTTTATTAATATACACACACATTATTATCGATTAGACACCTCTTTATCTCCCATAAGATAAGATGATATTTAAACGCTTAGTTTTATGATCAAAGCTCTGTTTTATTGTGGGGGTAAAACATATTATGCAATGCAACCTGAAGATGAACATTTTTACAATTCTTCCTCTAGGCCTCTACAGAAGTTTTTCAGCAAAGTTTTGATCACGCTGATAATTTAGAGACCCTTAGAAATTCATCAAATATGACTCTGTAGGCTTTATGAGGTTAAAGCATATAACATGCAATAGATTGCATTTAAATAAAATGTAAACCCTTGAGAATCAAGAAAGGGATATGAATTAAATTTTTAGTGAAGACAAAAAAAATGACATCATACAGCGAGAATATAATTTTAATTCCAAAGCAAATAGTTGTGTTTATCTGATTTGATTTAAGATGAGCATATTGTCATAATATGATTTCATACAGCATTATTATTATTGTTAGAAGAGAGATATTTAGAGGCTTTTAACCATACTCAAAAGAAAACTATCCCAAACACACAGGAATGCCACAAGGGTGTGTCTTGGAGCCAATGCAAATATGTTCAATTTTTGTGGTTTGAGTCGTCGTCTTCTGTCACAAAGCCAAGGACGACTAGAAAATCAAATGTCAAATGTAAATTGTCAGAATTAAATGCCAAACCAGTTCCACAGAGAACTGAATGCTTAAAGCGTTTACCCCAATGGGTTACTGTTACTGATAACCTGATAGGTGACATTCTTCAAGACATCTTTTGTGTTCAGCAGAAGGAAGACATTCAGGTTCGGAACAACTTGAGGGTGAGTAAATAACCGAATTTTCATTTTTGTGTGAACTATCCCTTAAATGAAATGGAACTGATTCAATGAAAAAATAAAGATGTCCAAGATGTTTCATGTTCTTACAATTTAAAGATGTATATCAAAGACCTTGTCCGTATGTATTGCATGTGGATGTGAAGGTTGAGCTCATAATTTTATTTTTATTTTTTTTAACTTAATTTTGAAAAAACTAATACAATATTTGAAACCATTGGGACAAATAGCAAAAAAGTATCTAGGTAATGCATTTTAAAAAATTTAATTTAAAATATGCTTGCAGAATTATCCGCTCTCAAAATCATAATTTTATAAGACAAAGCAGTCATATTGTGCTTTAGATTCATTTTTCAATATCATGTGACACTGAAATGTAGGCTACTTACTGTTCAACTGTAATACTTGACATGTCACAGAGACACAGAGAATCGAAAGTTAGAGAATCAAATTCGTTAAACTGGATAAAAGGAACAAATGAATGGGAAAAAAAATGTAATTAAATGAAAGAATCAACAATATTTTCAGTGTGCTGTGTGTGTGCTTCACAGCAAACTGTTTATTGCCAAGGTAAGATCAAAACAATGCCAAATTTCATAGGTTTGAGGTCAGTTTTGTTGGGTCACACTTTAGATTAGGGTCCAATTCTCACTATAAACTATGACTTTTGCCTCAAACTCCTAATTACTGCTTATAAATAGTTAGGAAGTTGTTATCCTAGTAATATGCATGCTAATAAGCAACTAGTTAATAGTGAAAATTGGACCCTAAACTAAAGTGTTACCATTTTTTATGTTTTTAAAACAATGATCTTATGCTCACCAAGGATGCCTTTATTTGAATAAAAAAACACTAATATCATAAAATAATTTAATTTAACTGCTTTAATATTGTTTTAATGTAATTTATTCCTGTGATGGCAAAGCTGCATTTTCAGCATCATTACTCCAGTCTTCAGTGTCACATGAACTTTCAGAAAAATGATTATAATATTCTGATTTGGTGCTCAAGAAACATTTCTTATTATTATCAATGTTGACAACAGCTGTGCTGCTTAATATTTTTGTGGAAACCATGGTTCTTTCAGGATCCTTTGATGATTAGATAGTTAAAAACAGCATTTATTTGAAGTAGAAATCTTTTGTAATAAATGCAAATGTCTTTGCAAATGCAAAATGCAAATGCAAAACTGTCACTTATGATCCATGTAATGCATCCCTGTTGAATAAAAGTATTAAAAAAAAAAATGTAAAAAAATTTAAACTTACTGACCACAAACATTTAAAGGTGGTTTAATTGTGAAATAAACTTAATATGACATTATATAGACGTGTATGTGCATTCTTCAGGCAGAAATGACTGATTTAAAGACACTTCGTGAGTACTCACTCGCACATGATTTTACAACCTTGGTATGACATGAACAAGGTCTCAGACAGTACAATGTCTGTGCTCTATTAAGAGCTGTCAATAGAACATCTTCAGGGCCAACTCCCACACGTCCACCAAAAACGAAGTTAGAAAAGCATATGGCATAATTTAAGGCAGTGCAAGGTCTTTTGGGAAATCATCACTTCATCACAGTTGCCCTAGGGCACTGCTCATCTGTCCAACCAACCCCTGTGTTTCTGTTGCATTCTCTACATAAAAATAAAAACCAGAAGTCATTCTGACTAAGTGTCCACATCAAGACCATAAATCCACCATGTTTCCAGCTCACACACTCATCATCCCTGCTAAAAGGCATCACAAGACTCTAGCTGCACCCTAATCATCACAAACAGGGGAGGGAGGGAGGGAGGGATGGATGGAAGGAGGCAGAAGGAATGAGGAAAAGCAAATGACAAAATGGCATCTGACTCACGTGTGGGTTTCTAGCATATCCTGGCATCATAGTGTGTGCAGTGTTTTCTTTCCCGCTCCCTTCTGAATTAAACAGAACCCCTCTCTAGCTGCTCTCCCTCTATTCAGTGTCTCTGACAGCCATTAAAGCAAAAAGGAGGAGGACAGCGGCCCGCTGCATGCTTCACACAAAGCAGCACGGGAAGGAACAACCCAGGGGGCGGAGTCAGAGCAGCTCATGCACACCAATTGGCTGCCTGGGAGAGAGGCAAGACGTGTCTCCGCCCCTGCATCCTCTTCCAGTCCAGAAAGGAGTTTTTCAAGTGTTCAGAGGAAGAAAAACACATACACTCAACAGTTCCCAAGCATTTGTTAACAACTCACCCTGACATATTATTTCCTTTTAACATAATAACCAGAAGCATGTGTGTGTACATCCTTTTTACATTCCATCACATTACTGCAATTCCGAAAACACACTTTCAATATTAAATGCCTTCACAATTCTGGTAAAATGACGGATTCTGTAGCAAAATGGCATTTTTTTTTTACCTTGACACAGGTTTTCAGAGGCCTTTTTAGCTTTATTTTTTCTAACCAGAAAAAGAGATATTTTTTGTTAAATGTTTTTTTAATTTAATCAAATAATTGAAAATTCGAATAACTTATTATATTAAAATATACAGTATCAGAAATAACAAATAAAAATAGGAATTTTGGGGCATATTTTTGAAGACCGGTCTGAAAAAATTCATATTTATTTATTTATTCATCATAATAACTTTTGTAAAATGAGAATAATATTCAACATTCTAACAAAACTATTCTGATATGCAATGACATAAAATATATTTTCAAATGATAGCCATTTTAATTGAATTGTTCATTAAAAATTATTCTTTTCATTGAATTACTTTACAATTAAGCAATTTAACATCAACCATACGACAATAAATGGCACGAATTTTATGGGTGTTTTTTCCAATGGTAATTAATTATAATAATCATGTTAATAAATGTATAGTTTATTAATATAATGCATGTATAGTATGTTTTACATTAATATTATAATTTATTATACTAGCTGACAAAACTATAACGCCATTGAAAACAAACTTTTTGCATATTTATTTTAATTATATCCAATTTAATTTGTGTTTATCATAAATTACTCTTTTCTCTGAATTTCTGAGTTACTTTGCAGTGAAACAATCTAACATCAAAACAACACACAAAAAATCCTGGAGCTCAAGCAGTATTTGACGCGACTCTGTCATTGTGCTCTGTAAAAGAGCCACGTCCTCATAACCCGTGACCTCCACAGTAAGAGTGACGAAGCAGGTACAGTTAACTCTGTATAGGATTGGCAGTGTCTGCATTGTCTCTTTAGCAATGCGTGTCTCTTTTTGTTTGCAAGGGTGTGTTGTGTGCTGAGAGCATTAAACTTTGGTGTGGTGGACAAGGATCTGTTTGCTTCCATTTCAACTGTTACATCCTAAAGCAGAATTGAATCATTGCATTGACAGTGATGTGTTATATGATCTACATCAAGAAGGAACTACGTCACTGTTAACAGAGATAACACCTTAGATGTGAAGAAATTACAGTAGGGGTTCAATCTTCAGCTGGTTTTTGTGTTTTGTGTTCCTCTCTCTTTATCTCATTTATTAGGCATCTGTTGATATGATTATGGTCTTTTGCATGATTGACGTTTTAGAGAATTTTATCCCAATTAAAGCAGTCAAATGGCCGTGATCAGACTGGCAGCTTACTGACGCTTTGCTGGACGCTCAATCCAGTCAGCCGCGGCTGAACTGCGAGTATAACGCATTGCCTGACACTCTCGCTGTAAGGAAATAAATTGTTTTCTTATTATGAATATAATCTCATGCATCTATTCTTTTGTATGATTGATGTTTTGGGGACGGTTAATCCCAATTAAACCAGTCAAATGGCCGTGATCACGACTGGCAGCTGCCAGCCAGCTACTGACAGGTCACGTGACATGCCAGTGGCGGCAGTAACGTGCGGTGAAGTCTTGCCATGGGTAGGCTGTGACATATCAATGTGGCATATTCACAGGGGCGTAATTTGCCGCTGCGATCGGTGGCGCGGTTACAGTGTATCTCGAGGCTCACGCAGTCTTCTTCACATGCTTCAATCTGTTTCGGAGACTCTTTGTTCGTTCCGGTGAAATCACAAAACAAAAATGCACACAAATGTGTCCCTGCTTAATATACTACAACCACTGATGAACATATTCGGTTTTGATGAGAAAAAAAAAAAACCTATACGATTGTGGATTAGAACCCAAAACCTCTAACATGCTCGGCAAAAGTTCTACCACTGGACCATTAAAGGACTCATATCCACACTCATATCCTCATACACACACACACACACACACACCTGTCCCACCCACTTTTTAAAATAAAGTTAAGCCACTGTATATTCATTCCGGTAATTTAGCAACCCAAGTTAATATCAGGCATCATCACATCGCTGCCTGCATACAGAGCAAAGTCAGAATCGCGGACTGAGTGAGAGCGAATGGATCACGTGATATGAAGCAGTCTCGGTCTCTGCCTCAATGTTGATAATTCAAGACAGCATGAGAACTGACTGCGCACGCGCAAATCTCCGTAAACTACGTTCTATGGACCAAAGACGCACTGCGAACCTCTGCCTCAATGGCCATGGCCTTGAATTTCCTGCATGAAACAATGGTTTTTAGGAGCAAACTATGGCAAAAGGAGTATTATATGAGTATTCCTGATTTTTTTTTGTTACAAAAATTTATATTTGGAATAAAATAAATGCATTTAATAATGTGGTGAATTCATAAAGCTCTTGGAATTAATAAATGTAATGTCAACATTTCCTTTGGTGAGGCACTGCCTACCCTGACCGCACGTCCCTGAGTGGCGGCTCCTGCCAGCCAGTTGAAGATCGAACCCCCACTCAGAAATTATCGGCTATTAGGAAGCTCTTAAGACGTATCTACATATATTTACTTTTATGTATGTACTTTTCTTTCTTTTTTTTTGTTAACTTTGACTAAATATTGATCTTAAATGGTGCCATAACAACATCAGTGCTGCTTTTTTGGATTTAGCAGTTACGGCATGTTGAGCTACTGTGTTTCCTATGAATGTGAGTCTCAAATACGCCCAGGCTTTAAAAAGGCTGAGTGAAGAAGAGATGTACAGAGACACACTTGCAAAGTGCTGATCAAGTGTTTCAACCGGAGTTTTAGACAAGCCAAAACATACAGATACAGCTACCGCATGCAGTCTGTTCTGGAAGCTGTATCACTAATAGTGGGATCATTCACAATAATACAAACAAGCATCTGAAACTGAGGCACATCTTTGTCGAGATGGTCCTCACTGCAGAACACAAAATCCAGGGGGAGGAGTTGGATCTGGATCTTTACTGCAATGAGGTGCTACTGTCTTTGTCAGATGAGACTAACCCTGTCAAAACAAAGCGAAATGGTGCCATCTACTGGAAGAATAAGTGACGAGCACAGGACCAGAGCCACCTGATCACGATAGAAACTGTTCCTGGAGATCTCTCGCTCTCTCTCATTAACCATTTCAGTCGTATCCTACTCTTAGGGATTCTATGGCCATCTCTTGCCATACTTGAGAGACTGTGCAATTATTTTCTGGGCTTACCACTTTGCCAGGTCTTTCCCCAACTCTTCCCATTACATGGTTTGGGACTCACACACGCACAGTTCCTGAAGATCTATCTTCCAGCAAAATTGAGCTCCAACCCTGACCAAACACAACTGAACCAGCTAATTCAGATCTTCAGGAGCCCTTGATATTTAAAGAAAGGTGTGTTGAATCAGGTTTGGATCCAAACTCTGCAGGTAGGGTTGATCTCCACGAACAGGATTGGGCACCTCCGCTATAGAACTGGATGAACAAGTGATCATGTGCATTATGATAATCCGGTTCCCCTACCAGAAAGCATCTATAAGCTTTTAACCAATTAGCATGGGATATACAGTCTAACAAGAAGTAAGTGTGTCCAAATGACTAGTACACATCAGAACAGATGTTGGATTATGATCAATTCTTGCAGAAAAAGCTCAGGTCACACCTGAATTAATTCAAGGTTGACAGAATGGCTCAAATAGACTTGGCCTACAGGAATGTTTCACTACATGAACTTATAAATGTTATACTATTACCCCCTTTATAACACTAACCCAATGGGGAGGGGAGGGCTATTATTTATTTATATCTATTTAGATAGGCAGTATACTAATATATATATATATATATATATATATATATATATATATATATATATATATATATATATATATACACACACACACACACACACACTTTTCCTCATACCTTAACAAGACACCCTGTTTTCCCACATGATATCGTCAATGTTACATACACAACAGCATATAAAAACACTGGGTAAAGAAAAACACAAGGGAAGACTGATTTAGGTACTTATTTTAAGTTAAACTCAATTAAAGGAGTCCCCATATTATATCTCTAATAATTACTTAAAAGAACTGTATATTTCTATGCAACGACAGACCAAAGTGAAGGTAACGTGGCGAAAAGTTTCGTCTGTTCTCACACACACTCTACTACTGGCCAAGGAATGCTAGCAAGATAGCACTGCACATTATTACTTACGTTAGACACGATTATCTGTAGTACATCCTCTTGCGTGATAACAGACGTTTATAGAATCGGATATCACAAATACTGATATACTTGATCAATCATCAACAGAGGCAGATTAAAAAGCTAACCAAAGATAGCGCTGGTGAGAATTCTTTCTCTGTTTCTATTGCAATTTAGAGCGGACGAGTCAGTCACAGCTCACTGCTGCCACCCACTGACAGGTGTCTCGGTTCATTGCAGCAAAACAAAAATACTGTACATTAAAATAATTTAATATTGAATATTAAATATTATTTAATAATTTAATATGAATATTGCCTTGATTACATTTTTTTTGTCTAAACTCTAAAGTTTAAATATGTATTAAGTGTTATCAAAATCATTAGTGCAATCAATAACAAATCTCTTCTCTGATTTTCTTTCTATGACATTAACATGAATATAACATTAAAAACAAACGTTCCTTACTAAAACACATTCATAGCGGATGGAGTTGATCAAATGGGCCAGGCAATTTATATCTAAGCACCTCTGAGCATAATAGTTATTCTCATTCAAGCTTGATTTGCTTTGTCCACCTTAATAAACTCACTCAGGAAAAAATATAGGATACATAGCTATATGGAATTTCAATTTACCTTTATTTTCTATAGTTTACTGTTATAGTACTAAATGATAGAAAATACAGTTAAAATTTAAATTCCACTAATGGAACTTTTTCACAGACTATGATGACAGGTCTTAGCCTAACGGTCATCAGCATTGTAAATCCTGCAAAGTTTTTATTTATTTTTTTTATTTATTTTTTTTTATGTACATTTATAACACTATACTTTGTATTATATTATATTCATTCAAATTACAAAAAAAAGTAAACGCTGCTGTGAGGGTTTCTAATACAGGGGCTATGGGAGTGATGGTCAAATTGACATCTTTTTCTCTTCCGACTGCCGTTATCAATCTCTCTCTATATATATTTATTTTTTCCCTCTTTAAAAGTTGTGAAAACACTATTGTGGAGTTTTTATTTTTGCTATTTGAGCAAATGGGAACACGAAAAAATATTGAAAAAGAATCTATTATGCCCCTTTTTGTAATATGCATCTTTGTTGTCCCCAGAATGTGTCTGTGAAGTTTCAGCCCATTTTAAGAGGAAGGAAAAACATGCAATTTTCGTGCATGTATCTTTAAATGCAAATGAGCTGCTGCTGTCTCTACCCAGAGCCATAGAGAGATGGTTCTGTCTCTACCCTGCTTTCCAGAAAAGGGTGGATCCTGTACAGCTGGTGCCTCGGATACTCTGTACTGAGCATTGTACTGAGACACGTGACAATCCAGTTCTTCAACATCCTGAAAGTTTATTATCACCATGCGTTTTAAAGCCATGTCAGTCTAAACTTCTGATTATGGTTTTCTGAGTGCACACACCCGAAGCACGCGCATAGAAAGCTGGATGTCAAACAGCGCGTCCCATGAGTATTAAAAGGGTTCTCCACCCAAAAATGAAAATTCTGTCATCATTTACTCACCCTCAAGTTGTTGCAAACCTGTATGAGTTTCTTTCTTCTGCTGAACACAAAGGAAGATATTTTGAAGAACGATTGGAACCAAACAGTTGTTTGGCACCATTGACTTCCATAGTAGAAAAAAAAAAAAATACTATGGAAGTCAATGGTGCCAAAGTTCCAATCGTTCTTCAAAATATCTTCCTTTGTGTTCATCAGAAGAAAGAAACTCATACAGGTTTGCAACAACTTGAGGGTGAGTAAATGACAGAATTTTCATTTTTGGGTGGAGTATCCCTTTAAACTAAGTTCTCTTTCACATCTTATTGCATTTAAACTGCCAAATACACACAAGGTTATGTCAAAAACACACAAAGTTCACACAAACGCAGTCGGTTATGTCTGTGAACGTAAACAGCAAAGAAATCGCATGTGTTTATTAGATCTGTGTATTAAAGTAAAAGCAGCGTAATATACAGTACCTGCTATATATATATATTCTGTTAATATGAATCAAACAATAAAAGAAAAACAGAAAATCACTCTCTGCTCTTGAATGAATAACTTTAGTTGCTTTAATAAGAATAAATACTCGAAAACTGGTGCTAAATGCTCTGGCAAGAAGATAATCATGGCAGATTGTGTACAGCTCACTCGGGGTCTAGTACACCCCAAAAACAAAATCAAGACTTCGTAAAAGAGCATAATAAGACTCCTATAAGCACAGAAAATGTTTACAGAAAAGAAAAGGGTCTATGCTAGGAAAGAGTCCGTCAGTAGTTGTGGGCGGGGCCTAAGAATGTGTGACGTCAATAAAGCTACAATCTCCAAAGGGCTTGTTCTGAGACACCGCTTATGGTTTATGGGGGTTGAAAAAAAAAGGAGTGTGTGGATTTTTACCATTATAGGGTGGTTGTGTACACACTGCCGACACACATTTATGTGTACATGTAAAAGTAAATTTTGCATAACAGGTCCCCTTTAAAATAGTCTCTTATTCGAAAAAACCCAGAAATGTTACTGAAGTTGGGTTGCGTTGCTGTTTATTCCGACACATGGGTTATTATTTTTAGGGATTGGTTTCACTGAAATTATTTCTTATATGTGTCTCTCTTCCTCAAACATAGAACAACGTATCACACACATTTATGCCGCAATTTAAAAAAACTATTTTATAGACGGTACAGACTACTTGGATATGTAGCTTAATGGTGAAGGTGATTTCATCAAGTACAACATGTTTCTGGATGAACATATTTGTGGAACAACATTGCAATCAACCAATCAGATTTGAGGGACAAATTTACAGTTTATGTCCAGTTTAGAATCAAAACCAGGGTTATGTGCCTCTACACCAGTGTTATTCACCTATCATTTCCCTCTTATTTTAGGGATAACTTTATGGGTAGGTTTAGGGGTAGGGATAGGGTTAGGACAAAATTTGTGGACAGGAATGTTGTTCCAGGATCAACAAAATATTTTGATCCAGGAACATGTCTTACTTGTCAAAATCACAGTGGCCTACAATTAGGCCTACAACTGCTCTGCACCTTTTTTCGCCAGAGAAAGAAAAAAAGGTGGGGGGAATTGGCGCAATGATTATAGGCTCACTCTCACGCTCATCAATAGGCTACTCAATGCACGCCTACTCAATAACGCGAGATGATCGCGTGCCAGTCGCGCGACTGCAGAAGAGCAGCAGCAGTGAGGATGGACGCGCGCTCGTTCGGTGCTGCATTGCAGTGGTATTGACATAATGTGCGTAAAAGTGGACCAGGTTGCATAATCAAAAGCGACTCTTTCCTCAAACTGCGCTTTGTAAAAACCCGAGGCGTGGATGGGAGAGGATGGGAGAGGATGGGGGAGGGGTGGGAGTGTAACAGAGCATTCTTGACCCAGCGTGTCGCAGTGAAACGTGAGAGAGGGGAAGGGCAATTTCAAAGCAAAAACAAGCAGCAAACACAGTCCACAGACTTAATGAGGTTATCTGTCACTGGATAACCACGCAATGACAGGTACCTGCTATGGCAAGCCGTTTTAATGTGTTTCTTTAAACTTAGCCTAGTATCATTTTTACGTTAATAGTGCTTTTTTTAGGCTACTTCAATTGTTTGTGACTATTTTTTTTCTTCACATTATCTCAGTAGTGGGCTATTACTTAAGTGTCTACTACGGTAGTCATTATCTAAAACGTGACAAATAACTATTCTATTGTCACTGGTAACAAATTGCACAACTATGAAGATCTACACTTTGAACTATGAAGATCTACACTGAAAAAAGAGCCAACGTTCTTTTTTGGAATCAATTTTAATTTGTTACATTAAATGCATTTTTTTATGGTTTGGTTCAGAACCTTAAACTTCAAACAGACCTCAAACATGTATTCTCTTCAAGACAAAAATATTCATAAAAAAGATTTAGCCTATAAAGATTATATAGCCTACCTTAAAATATTTCTTTAGACAAAAATGTTATTTAATGTAGCTCATTATAATATATATTTTTTCTTTTTCCAACTTGATCATAAACAAAAGCTGGAGAAAAAAATTAAAAATTTCACTTAAAATAAAATATTTTGTTAGCCAATGTTTAATTTTGTTTTCTTACTGACAACTTTGAAAGACCTTTATTTATTTGTGATGTCTTTTTTGAAATATGCATCATATTTATTTTTACTAAACAGAAAAAAAATGAATAAAACAACAATAATTTTAGTATGTTCTGAACATCAACACTCCAATGTTGAACGAAAAATACTTTTAAAAATTTTTTGTTATTTTTTTTCTCTGGTAAGTATGAACAAAACAGACACTTTAAATAAATGTCACAGTCATTTCACATTTTTCAGTGTAAGATATCAGCTATTCACTTCTAACTAGTATATTATTTCCAACTTTTGCTGTTACCTCCAGTTTAACTAGTAAATATTCATTCAGTTCCAGAATTATTGAAATCAAAAATGGCTACTTTGCTGATAGAAATGTAATACAAGTAACATTTACAAGTAAGACAGTCCGGTTACTAACTAAAAATAATTATTTGTCACTGTTGGGGAAATGACTAGCAGAGAAATAAGTAATAGTATGTGATGGAAAGTAATAGTTATATAAGTGTATATATGCATTATATAGGGATACCACCATTCACACTTTTGGAATAAGTAGGCCTACAGGTTTATTTTTCACTTCATCACATTTTGGAGCTAAACCAGTCTTGCAAAATGTCTTTTCTTATGCTGTCCCTCCCTATTTTGCTGGGTTCTGTTGCAGACAGTCATAACCTGTTAAAATTGTTCGGACCTCCATAAATGGGGAATGCCAGCATGAATAACTCTTCAGGGACGCTCCACACAGTGGAAAGGGGATGGCAGAGATGAGTATGACCTGTGCACGATATTTATAAGAGATTTCAAACACATAATTCTCTTTCTCTTATTATTCCAGTTCTTCAAAAATCAGTCTGCTCTCCTCTCCCCGCTCCCTCCTCTTTTTGTCCACTCAGCTCTGTGCTGAGAGCGAATAAATCAGTGTTTCCCATTTGGCTGCAGTCCAGAAGTGATAAATGCTCGCAGAATAAAAATTCAGCAGAAACATGGACCGTAATACATCCTCTCTCTCTCTCTCTTGCTTTCAGTCTCTCTCGCTCTCTCTCTCAGTCCCTTAATATTGATCTACATTCATGATCAATGCAACTGATGATCTCAGTGGGCGTTTCTGTTCATTGCTTGATATAATGACCCGCTATACCTCCTTTGTCAAACTCAGACATATATCTGTGTAATGAAAGAAATGAAGAAAAGTGGATGGTTGTTCATTTTCAAATGGAAAAAAGGACGAAATCACATTGTTGTGAAGCATGTCCTCGTGAACTGCTCCTGTCCACTTTGATGACATACACTCTTAAAAATAAAGGTTCTTTATTGGCATTTTTTTTTTTTTGGCTCCATGAAGAAACTTTGACATCCATGGAGCCTTTCAAATGCACAAAAGGTTCTTTAGATTTTGAACGTTATTAATATGTCATTTTTGGCTCTCTAGCGGTTAAAAAAAAAATAAAACTGCGTTCTGCGGAAGAACATTGTTTTGGTTGTGCTCCGTCTCTGCATGACTGTGCAGAAATTGACCCTTCACAAAAGATAATGCTTTACAATGAACGAAAATGAAAAAGAGAGCTATACATATGGCATAACCCCCCTTTTTAAAACCTTTATTGTTAAAAGTGTACTAAAATCTTATACTTTTCAGTTTGGTAAACATACCGTCACCTCTCAGCAGAGAGAACACCGGAATACCAAACCTTTTCATGGGTCAGTTGCATCAGCCCAGTTTTTAAAACACTACAGCAACAGGGAGGTGTTATGACTGTAGGGAGAACCTTTGCGCACTGCAGTGTTGAGCGAGGGTGTGTTTTAATCATGCAGAGTCATGTGGTGTGTCTTCTGCTTTAAGGTGTCCCCAAGGTCTTACTGGATATTGATTCTTTCTGATGTGAGACAGCTTTTTGCATACACATCTTGAAAAATCACTCTAAGTGAAAACATTTTTTCCTTAAAGGGGTATTATGTCCTTTTTCGAAGTCTTGATTTTGTTTTTGGGGTGTACTAAAATATGTTTTCATGCTTGATTGTTCAAAAAACACTTTTTTTTTTTTTTACATATTTTACATTATTACAGCACCTCTCCCCCCAGTCTGGCTCGAACGCTGATTTCGATGAAGCCCCTTCTTCCGAAATACGAAATGTGTTGTGATTGGTTAGCTGGCCCAGTGTGTTGTGATTAGCAATTTTCCATGGGAAAAAAGTGGAAAAAGTGGAAAAGCATAATAGGACCCCTTAAATGCAATGTTCTTGTTCCTATAATTACTTGTACTGCAGAATGCTTTGGATCAAAATAACCTGCTAAATGCCACTCCGTGCTTCTGGTGTGAATATAAAATGCATACCTGTCTTTTTCTTTCTAGCTATCTTTATTTCTTTTTTAGCATGGGAAGGGTGACCTCATGCATTCAATTTGTCAATGCAGAGCACTTAAAGTGATTGGCAAATGCCTAAAGCTTACATGACAAAATAAAATCTAAAACATTTTTTTATCATGTTGAAAAATGGTTAATGATTATGTTATTGTGATTATTTTTATTATTCACATTAAATGAATTGTTTAACAGGTGAACAGGTGTTTGACAACCATAAAGTGTCCTGATAATTCCTGATAAAGTGTCATTTTTAAGAGAGTTTAAAAGTTTGGGGTCGGCAAGATTTTTTATGTTTTTGAAAGAAGTTTCTTCTGCTCACCAAGGCTGCATCTAAAATACAGCAAAACAGTAATCATGTGAAATATTACAACTTAAAAAACTGTTTTCTATTTGAATATATTTTAAAATGTAATTTATTCCTCATGGTAAAGATGAATTTTCAGCATCATTACTCCAGTCTTTTGTGTCACGTGATCCTTCAGAAATCTATTTTAATGCTGATTTACCGCTCAAGTAACATTTCTTATTATTTTCAATGTTGAAAACAGTTCTGCTGCTAAATATTTTTGTGGGAACCTTGATTCTTTGATGAATAGAATGATCAAAAGAGCAGCATTTATCTTTTGTAACATTAGGCCTATTTTTACCCTCAATTTTGTTCAGTTTAATGCATGCTGAATAGAAGTATTAATTTGAATACAAAAAAATGTGAATGATCGTGTATGTGTATCGTTCATTTTAACAGCATGCTTTGATGTTTTCTTACCGAATGCAATCACATTAATTTAACTACTTTAGATGTGACTGAAGTGTCCAAATACATTGCATCCATCCGAGGTTAATATGGGTGTGTTGTACCTGTAAAGGGCAAGCCCAGTCTGAACCATAGATTCTGAATCAGCACTTTCTCTTAAGAGACTTCGACGCCTAAGTCATGAGGGGTGAAGATCCATCCATCTTTCATTAACCTGGTCTGACAGCATCTGTCACACTAAGCTTACAGCAGTAGCGGAAGGATCACCTGCTAAGCACTGGAGGGAGGCGCGTTTCACACCGGCACCTCCAATTAATTGCTCCTCTCTCCGGCTGGGGACGTGGGATGTTTTGATGGAAAAAGGCTGCTTGTGATGCACAGGGCTTTCACCGTCTTGCTGCAGTTCCCGTGGCTAACACTCTGACAGGCGCTGGGCGAGCAGGAAGAGACGCCTAGAGAATCAGGGATGCTCATAGTGGGTTAATCATACACATCCTCCACAACTGGCCCACGTCAACTTCCAAATCGGCACGATTGCTCGCTCCATCCGCGGACCCTTTGCAGGTATTTACATCGCATTTCTTAAGGCTTTTGGAGGTGCGCGGTCACGTGCAGGCGCTGTCCAGCGACGGTGGTGCTGAAAACGGCTTGTGTAGATACTGACGAGCCTTTGCGGCGGAGGTTCAAGTAAGGTAATGCACCAAGACTACTGAGGTCGAAACGACTGCTCAGGCAAAACACTTTGTAGAGATCCTAGCGAGCTTGGGCCGTATGACCACTGTCCCGCACTGGATTAAGGGAGTCATTGGTCGATAAGTCCAAAGTTACCTTCTGGATCTCTGACCCCCGGAAGTTAATAGGTATATTTTTTATCTAAAATACGCACGGTGGTGATAGACAGTGACGCAAATGAATTGAATTAGCTCAGCACTATGGGTTTGCTAGTATGACAGGCTAATTGTCGCTATCAGCATCAGTTGTACGGAGGGATTTGATGATCTGGCACTGTGGAAGATGTGAGTGACATTTTCTCTATTATTTTTAGTCAAAGACCAGCGATAAAAGAAAATACATGTGCAAAACCGGTTTCACATTGCACCTGTGAGCTGAAGGACAAAACGTTCTGATCAAGTTGTGCATGCTTTATTGAGCTGCAGTCTCGTCGATTTTGCTATTATTATTATTATTGTTGTTTAAGTCTACGCGTAAAATGTGTTATTATGTTTATGTATAAGGGATATATATTAATATTTTAAGCGTTTCATTTATCGTCTTCATTATTATTATTGAAACCAATGTTTATTTTATTGACAGATCTGGCAGTAAAACGATATCTGCCCTCACATTTTTGAAAGGACAAGGACAAGAACACTTGAAAAGCCATCATGAATTTCCTGATGAAGGCAGCTTTGGGAGGTGAGTGTATATTCCCATTAGAAGATTAAAGTTGCAATGCAAGACTTGAATCAGTGCTCTAGTGCTGCAGCGGTCACGTGCGCGCTCCCTGAAAGTCATTCGCTATTCAGCTTTACGCACCAGAGAAGGTTATGCTACTGTCTGAAGCAACACTAGTCGGCGTTGGGCTTCTCTTGCCGTGTCAGAGACACACAGTATACATTTGCTTGGAGGACACTGTCCCGTACAGCATGCGATTTGCGTCTCATCATCATTATTAGGCGCTTTCTACGAATGGGGTACAAATGAGATGTTTGTTCTACCTTTCGAAGAAATTGTCTGTGGAAGGAGGTTCTTAACCTTCAGAAAAATAAGAAGTTAAACTGAATATTGAATATATTAATTTTCTATTCATTTATTGTCTATATTAATTAAAGATCAAAATTACTTACCAATTTTATTAAATTAAAATAAACAATGGCAGAATGGCTAAGGGTTACAAATTTAGTCTAGCTAATTTTGAAACATATGTTGTTGTTTTTTCTTCATACATTAAAAAAAATCTTAGATTTTTTCTGGTATTAGTTGAATGGTTAAAGGGATAGTTCAATAATAATGTCAATAATTACTCACGCTTATGTCTTCGGAACACAAATAAATATCTTTTTGATAAAATCTGAGAGCTTTCTGTCCCTCCGTTGACAGCTACGCAACAACCACTTTGATGCTTCAAAAAGTGCATAAAGAGATCTTAAAACAAATTCATATGAATTGAGCGGTTAGTCGAAATTTCCTGAAGAGACACGATCGCTTTATATGAACAGCAGATTAAATTTAGGCTTTTATTCACATAAACATTCAGCAAGTTGTGGTAAAAGTAAGCTCAAGCATCTTCACTTGACATGCAAAAAACCAATGAGGTTCATTCTCCTGTTACGCAGCACGGTTGAGCTTCCTCAAGAACCAATGAGGTTCATTCTCCTGTTACGTAGCACGTTTGAGCTTCCTCAAGAACCAATGAGGTTCAGTCTCATGTTACGCAGCACGTTTGAGGTTCCTCAAGAACCAGTGAGGTTCAGTCTCATGTTACGCAGCACGTTTGAGGTTCCTCAAGAACCAGTGAGGTTCAGTCTCATGTTACGCAACATGTTTGAGCTTCCTCAAGAACCAATGAGGTTCAGTCTCATGTTACGCAGCACGTTTGATCTTCCTCAAGAACCAATGAGGTTCATTCTCCTGTTACGCAGCACGTTTGAGCTTCCTCAAGAACCAATGAGGTTCATTCTCCTGTTACGCAGCACGTTTGAGCTTCCTCAAGAACCAATGAGGTTCATTCTCCTGTTACGTAGCACGTTTGAGCTTCCTCAAGAACCAATGAGGTTCATTCTCCTGTTACGCAACATGTTTGAGCTTCCTCAAGAACCAATGAGGTTCATTCTCCTGTTACGTAGCACGTTTGAGCTTCCTCAAGAACCAATGAGGTTCATTCTCCTGTTACGTAGTACGTTTGAGCTTCCTCAAGAACCAATGAGGTTCAGTCTCATGTTACGCAGCACGTTTGAGGTTCCTCAAGAATCAGTGAGGTTCAGTCTCATGTTACGCAGCACGTTTGATCTTCCTCAAGAATCAGTGAGGTTCAGTCTCATGTTACGCAACATGTTTGAGCTTCCTCAAGAACCAATGAGGTTCAGTCTCATGTTACGCAGCACGTTTGATCTTCCTCAAGAACCAATGAGGTTCATTCTCCTGTTATGCAGCACGTTTGAGCTTCCTCAAGAACCAATGAGGTTAATTCTCCCGTTACGCAGCACGTTTGAGGTTCCTCAAGAACCAGTGAGGTTCACTCTCATGTTACGCAACATGTTTGAACTTCCTCAAGAACCAATGAGGTTCACTCTCATGTTACGCAGCACGTTTGAGCTTCCTCAAGAACCAATGAGGTTCAGTCTCATGTTACGCAACATGTTTGAGCTTCCTCAAGAACCAATGAGGTTCACTCTCATGTTACGCAGCACGTTTGAGCTTCCTCAAGAACCAATGAGGTTCACTCTCATGTTACGCAGCACGGTTGAGCTTCCTCAAGAACCAATGAGGTTCAGTCTCATGTTACGCAGCACGTTTGAGTTTCAGCAAGAACCAATGTAGTTCATTCTCATGTTACGCAACACGTTTGAGCTTCCTCAAGAACCAATGCGGTTCATTCTCATGTTACGCAACACGTTTGAGTTTCAGCAAGAACCAATGAGGTTCATTCTAGTGTTACGCAGCACGTTTGAGCTTCAGCAAGAACCAATGAGGTTCATTCTCATGTTACGAAACACGTTTGAGCTTCCTCAAGAACCAATGAGGTTCATTCTCCTGTTACGTAGCACGTTTGAGCTTCAGCAAGAACCAATGAGGTTCATTCTCCTGTTACGCAGCACGTTTGAGCTTCCTCAAGAACCAATGAGGTTCATTCTCCTGTTACGCAGCAGGTTTGAGCTTCAGCAAGAACCAATGAGGTTCATTCTCCTGTTACGCAGCAGGTTTGAGCTTCAGCAAGAACCAATGAGGTTCATTCTAGTGTTACGCAACACGTTTGAGTTTCAGCAAGAACCAATGAGGTTCATTCTCATGTTACGAAACACGTTTGAGCTTCCTCAAGAACCAATGAGGTTCATTCTCCTGTTACGTAGCACGTTTGAGCTTCAGCAAGAACCAATGAGGTTCATTCTCCTGTTACGCAGCACGTTTGAGCTTCCTCAAGAACCAATGAGGTTCATTCTCCTGTTACGCAGCAGGTTTGAGCTTCAGCAAGAACCAATGAGGTTCATTCTCCTGTTACGCAGCACGTTTGAGGTTCCTCAAGAACCAGTGAGGTTCATTCTCCTGTATCGCAGCACGTTTGAGCTTCAGCAAGAACCAATGAGGTTCATTCTCCTGTTACGCAGCAGGTTTGAGCTTCCTCAAGAACCAATGAGGTTCATTCTCCTGTTACGCAGCACGTTTGAGCTTCCTCAAGAACCAATGAGGTTCATTCTCCTGTTACGCAGCACGTTTGAGCTTCAGCAAGAACCAATGAGGTTCATTCTCCTGTTACGCAGCACGTTTGAGCTTCCTCAAGAACCAATGAGGTTCATTCTCCTGTTACGCAACATGTTTGAGCTTCAGCAAGAACCAATGAGGTTCACTCTCATGTTACGCAACACGTTTGAGGCTCCTCAAGAACCAATGAGGTTCATTCTCCTGTATCGCAGCACGTTTGAGCTTCAGCAAGAACCAATGAGGTTCATTCTCCTGTTACGCAGCAGGTTTGAGCTTCAGCAAGAACCAATGAGGTTCATTCTCCTGTTACGCAGCACGTTTGAGGCTCCTCAAGAACCAATGAGGTTCATTCTCCTGTATCGCAGCACGTTTGAGCTTCAGCAAGAACCAATGAGGTTCATTCTCCTGTTACGCAGCAGGTTTGAGCTTCAGCAAGAACCAATGAGGTTCATTCTCCTGTTACGCAGCACGTTTGAGGTTCCTCAAGAACCAGTGAGGTTCAGTCTCATGTTACGCAACATGTTTGAGCTTCAGGAAGAACCAATGAGGTTCACTCTCATGTTACGCAGCACGTTTGAGCTTCCTCAAGAACCAATGAGGTTCATTCTCCTGTTACGTAGCACGTTTGAGGCTCCTCAAGAACCAATGAGGTTCATTCTCCTGTTACGCAGCACGTTTGAGCTTCCTCAAGAACCAATGAGGTTCATTCTAGTGTTACGTAGCACGTTTGAGCTTCCTCAAGAACCAATGAGGTTCACTCTCATGTTACACAACACGTTTGAGCTTCCTCAAGAACCAATGAGGTTCACTCTCATGTTACGCAGCACGTTTGAGCTTCCCCAAGAACCAATGAGGTTCATTCTCCTGTTACGTAGCACGTTTGAGGCTCCTCAAGAACCAATGAGGTTTATTCTCCTGTTACGCAGCACGTTTGAGCTTCAGCAAGAACCAATGAGGTTCATTCTCCTGTTACGTAGCACGTTTGAGGCTCCTCAAGAACCAATGAGGTTTATTCTCCTGTTACGCAGCACGTTTGAGCTTCCTCAAGAACCAATGAGGTTCATTCTAGTGTTACGCAGCACGTTTGAGCTTCAGCAAGAACCAATGAGGTTCATTCTCATGTTACGCAACACGTTTGAGCTTCAGCAAGAACCAATGAGGTTCATTCTAGTGTTACGCAGCACGTTTGAGCTTCAGCAAGAACCAATGTAGTTCATTCTCCTGTTACGCAGCACGGTTGAGCTTCCTCAAGAACCAATGAGGTTCATTCTCCTGTTACGCAGCACGTTTGAGGCTCCTCAAGAACCAATGAGGTTCATTCTCATGTTACGCAACACGTTTGAGCTTCAGCAAGAACCAATGAGGTTCATTCTAGTGTTACGCAGCACGTTTGAGCTTCAGCAAGAACCAATGTAGTTCATTCTCCTGTTACGCAGCACGGTTGAGCTTCCTCAAGAACCAATGAGGTTCATTCTCCTGTTACGCAGCACGTTTGAGGCTCCTCAAGAACCAATGAGGTTCATTCTCATGTTACGCAACACGTTTGAGCTTCAGCAAGAACTAATGTAGTTCATTCTCATGTTACGCAACACGTTTGAGCTTCCTCAAGAACCAATGAGGTTCATTCTCCTGTTACGCAGCACGTTTGAGCTTCCTCAAGAACCAATGAGGTTCATTCTTCTGTTACGCAGCACGTTTGAGCTTCCTCAAGAACCAATGAGGTTCATTCTCCTGTTACACAGCACGTTTGAGCTTCAGCAAGAACCAATGAGGTTCATTCTCCTGTTACGCAGCACGTTTGAGCTTCAGCAAGAACCAATGAGGTTCATTCTCCTGTTACGCAGCACGTTTGAGCTTCCTCAAGAACCAATGAGGTTCATTCTCCTGTTACACAGCACGTTTGAGCTTCAGCAAGAACCAATGAGGTTCATTCTCCTGTTACACAGCACGTTTGAGCTTCAGCAAGAACCAATGAGGTTCATTCTCCTGTTACGCAGCACGTTTGAGTCAGCAAGAACCAATGTAGTTCATTCTCCTGTTACGCAGCACGGTTGAGCTTCCTCAAGAACCAATGAGGTTCATTCTTCTGTTACGCAGCACGTTTGAGCTTCCTCAAGAACCAATGAGGTTCATTCTCCTGTTATGCAGCACGTTTGAGCTTCAGCAAGAACCAATGAGGTTCATTCTCCTGTTACGCAGCACGTTTGAGCTTCAGCAAGAACCAATGAGGTTCATTCTCCTGTTACGCAGCACGTTTGAGCTTCCTCAAGAACCAATGAGGTTCATTCTCCTGTTACACAGCACGTTTGAGCTTCAGCAAGAACCAATGAGGTTCATTCTCCTGTTACACAGCACGTTTGAGCTTCAGCAAGAACCAATGAGGTTCATTCTCCTGTTACGCAGCACGTTTGATTCAGCAAGAACCAATGTAGTTCATTCTCCTGTTACGCAGCACGGTTGAGCTTCCTCAAGAACCAATGAGGTTCATTCTCCTGTTACGCAGCACGTTTGAGGCTCCTCAAGAACCAATGAGGTTCATTCTCATGTTACGCAACACGTTTGAGCTTCAGCAAGAACTAATGTAGTTCATTCTCATGTTACGCAATGAGGTTCATTCTCCTGTTACACAGCACGTTTGAGCTTCAGCAAGAACCAATGAGGTTCATTCTCCTGTTACACAGCACGTTTGAGCTTCAGCAAGAACCAATGAGGTTCATTCTCCTGTTACGCAGCAGGTTTCAGCTTCAGCAAGAGGTTTATTCTCCCACGTCAAGCAGGTTCGGTTGAGCTTCTGTTTATGTGCGCTGATCAATGTTTATATGTGAATAAAAGCCTAAATCAAATCTTTTCATCATATAAAACGATTGAGTCTCTTCAGAAAAATTGGACTAAACCAATTGATTCATATGGATTAGTTTTACGACCTTTTTATGAACATTTTGAAGCATCAAACTGGTAGTTGCATAGCTGTCAATGGAGGGGCAGAAAGCTCTCAGATTTCGTTATAAAGATCTTCATTTGTGTTTTGAAGATGAACGAAAGTCTTACAGGTTTGGAACGACATGAGGGTGAGTAATTAATGACAGAATTTTCATTTTTGGGTGAACTAACTAATGATGGGTGAACTAATGGTGTAAAAATCGACAAGAAATTTTAAAGATATTGCTCACTTGTTTGGTAACACTACAATAAGGTTCATTAGTTAATGTATTAACTAACATGAACTAACCATGAGCAATACATTTGTTACTGTATTTGTTCATCTTTGTTAACGTTAGTTAATAAAAAACCAGCTGTTTGTGGTTAGTTCATGTTAGTTCACAGTGCATTTATACAATGTTAACAAGATTTGAATAAAGTATTAGTAAACGTTGAAATCAACATTAACAAAGATTAATAAATGCTGTATACGTGCAGTTCATTATTAGTTCATGTTAACTAATGTAGTTAACTAATGTTAACTAACGAACCTTACTGTAAAGTGTTACCACTTGGTTTCCCATCATAACACAGTAAGGGTCCAAATGATGTCACTTCCTGGGTGTCACCAATTTTAAGTAATGTTACATGTTTTAAAAATGGGAAAAAATCATGTGGGAACAGGGTTAGATACAGCTAAATATTATGTTTTTGTTCAATAAAATTAGATTTTTGATTTGAATTGATTTTAAATCAATTTTTCAAATTATGTGCTTATAGCTACTTTTCGTGTTAGGCTATTTTTATGCAATATAATAGTTTATTAAAGTCACCCTGAAATCAAAATTATTTGTATGAAATATTGCCTTATTCTAAATGATTTTTTTTTGTGCACATCATTATTATTATTTTTTAATTCATGTGTCCTAGTAATTTATTTTATTAAAAATAACTTCCCCTCCCTTTTACATTTACATTTAGTCATTTAGCAGACGCTTTTATCCAAAGCGACTTACAACTGAGGACTAAACCAAGCGAGTCATCGTGAATAGACAAAAACAACGCAAGAAGTGCTCAAAATACAAAGTTCTGACATTGCTCGGAGTAGCATAAGCCAGATAAGCAAGGATTTAAAGGAAAAGGAAAGTTTTTTTTTTGTTTTTTTTTACGTTAAGTGCTCACGGAAGAGATGAGTTTTCAGTTGTCTTTTGAATGCTGTCAGGGATTCTGCATTCCGGATGACGGTGGAGAGATCATTCCACCAGCTTGGAACCGTGAATGAGAATGTTCTGGAGAGTGATTTTGTGCCCCGCTGTGATGGTACCACGAGCCGTCGCTCATTGACCGATCGTAGGCTTCTGGTAGGGATGTAGACTTGTAGTAGTGAGTGGAAGTAGGAGGGAGCTGATCCTGTGGTCTATCTGTAAGCAAGCGTCAAAGCCTTGAACTTGATGCGAGCAGCGAGTGGTAGCCAGTGCAGAGAGATGAACAGAGGAGTGACGTGGGCCCTTTTGGGCTCGTTGAAGACAAGACGAGCTGCAGCATTCTGGATCATTTGTAGAGGTTTAGTTGCACATGATGGAAGTCCAGCCAGAAGAGCATTGCAGTAATCAAGCCTAGAAATTACCAGTGCCTGGACGAGAAGTTGTGTTGCATGCTCAGTTAGGAAAGGCCCGATCTTCCTAATGTTGTGCATAGCAAACCTGCATGATCGAGCTGTCTTTGTGATGTGGTCTGTGAAGGTCAGCTGATCATCAAAGATTACTCCAAGATTTCTGACAGACCTTGATGGGGTGATTGAGGAAGAATCTAGCTGGATAGTGAAGTCGTGCTGTAGAGACGGATTGGCAGGGAGGATGAGAAGCTCAGTCTTTGCCAGGTTGAGCTGCAGGTGATGTTCCTTCATCCATGCCGAGATGTCCGCCAGACAGCTTGAGATCCGTACAGCTACTGTGGGATCATCTGGTTGAAATGAGAGGTAGAGCTGGGTGTCATCAGCATAGCAATGGTAAGAGAAACCATGTGCCTGTATGATGGGTCCCAGTGATGTGCTGTAAATGGAGAAGAGGAGCAGTCCAAGAACTGAACCCTGGGGAACCCCTGTGGTCAGTTGATGTGCTTTGGATACCTCACCTCTCCATGTGACCCTGAAGGACTTACCTGTGAGATAGGACTCAAACCAGTGGAGAGGAGTACCTGTGATGCCCAGTGATGAGAGGGTGGACAGAAGGATCTGATGGTTCACAGTGTCGAAGGCAGCAGACAGATCCAGGAGGATGAGAACTGATGATTTGGAAGCAGCTTTTGCGATCCGCAGGGCTTCGGTGACCGACAGCAATGCAGTCTTGGTCGAATGCCCTTTCTTGAAGCCAGATTGGTTGACATCCAGCTGGTTGTTCAGAGACAGGAAAGATGAAACTTGGTTGAAAGCAACTCGTTCAAGTGTTTTCGCAATGAATGGTAGGAGAGAGACAGGTCTGTAATTCACTAAAAGTGATGTGTTTAACGTTGGTTTTTTAAGCAGTGGAGGGATGAGTTGATGATGTGTGTGAGAGCTGGAAGAAGTGTGGGAGAGATTGCTTGCAGAAGGTGTGAGGGTGTGGGGTCCAGAGGGCAGGTGGTCGGATGACTAGAGAGGAGAAGTTTAGATACTTCATCCTCGGTTAGTGGAGTGAAGGAGGAGAGAAGGTTGTTGGCTGTGGGAGAGGTTAGTCTGGGTTCCTGTGTGTGTGAAGCTGAGAACTGACTGCTGATAGTTGTAGTTTTGTTAGTGAAGAAGTTCGCAAAATCATCAGCAGTTAGCGAGGAGGTGGGTGGTGGTGGAGGTGGACAGAGGAGAGAGTTGAATGTCTTGAACAGTGAACGTGTGTTAGAGGTGCTGTTGATCTTGTTGTGGAAATATTAAGATTTTACGGTGAGAACATCAGCAGAAAAGGCAGAGAGCAGAGATTGATACCTACTGAGGTCAGATGTGTCTTTTGATTAGCGCCATTTTCTCTCCGCTGCCCTGAGTTCGGTCCGGTGTTCACGAAGAACCTCAGATAACCAGGGGTTGGAGGGAGTAGCGCGTGCTGGCCTGGAGGAGAGAGGGCAGATGTTGTCTAAAGAAGAGGTTAGAATGGAGCATAAAGCATCCGTTGCAGTATTCACATCCAGAGATGAGAAATGCGAGGGTGAGGGAAGAGAAGATGACACAGCAGAGGAACGATGGGACGGAGAAAGTGAGCGCAGGTTTCGTCTGAAAGTGACTGGTAGGGGAGTTGGTGGTGCATGGGTAGTGAGTCGTAGATTGAAAGTAATGAGGAAATGGTCTGAAACGTTGAGAGGCTTCACCAAAATATTGTCTGTGATGCAGTCATATACTTTTATAACATCTCTTTTCTGATGACGTGCTACTGGCGTGAGGGCGGGACAACCTGTCACTCACATGAAATCACAGCAATTGCAAACCACAACCATCCAATCAATTCCTGATGGACACAATCAAGTCCCACCCAACATTTATTCTTGTTCAAGATTCTTGTCCCGTCCTTCGGATGAGACGTTAAACCGAGGCCCTGACTCTCTGTGGTCATTAAAAATCCCATGGCACTTCTCGTAAAGAGTAGGGGTGTAACCCCGGTGTCCTGGCCACATTCCACCCATTGGCCCCTGCCAATCATGGCCTCCTAATAATCCCCATCCACTGAATTGGCTCTATCACTCTCTCTCCTCTCCAACTATAGCTGCTGTTTGGTGAGCGCACTGGCGCCGTTGTACTGTGGCTGCCGTCGCATCATCCAAGTGGATGCTCACAATGGTGGTGGTTGAGGAGAGATCCCCTGGTATGATTGTAAAGCGCTTTGGGTGTACAGTAGTACATATGAAAGCGCTACATAAATGCCTCATTCATTCATTCATTCAAGAAGCCGTTTCATTCGCAAATACGTCACAATATGGAAGAAAAGACTATCGCAACTTCCGTTTCATGATGACTTAAAATATATCTAACATGAGCGTCGGAAGCAAGAAAAAAGTGGGTGGGTCCTCCCCCAGAAAAATGTTACTAATGCCATTTCATATATTCTGATATTCTTTTAATTAAACAAGTAAACTCCACGTCCTGCATTCAATACACAGCTATCCATGGATTATCCCGCTGTCAAACAGTCATTTGCCAGCATTGACAAAGCTGTTAAAGCTACACTGTGTAACTTTTTTAGTTTATTCTTAGCTAAAAACACTTTCAAAAATATATGTACTCATTAATGTATATTTACTTCGTTCAAGTAATAAAGTATTCTCGTGAGTGTATAATATGCCATTGAAACATACGGGTAAGGGGTTCTAATGTAGTTCGCCATGTTGCCCCTCCATCTTGAAAGTACATTAGCCAAAGAGGGACATACCCGTTAATTCAAGCTTCTCCTTTCGCGTTTTAACACTCAAGTGCACCGTGTCGAATGTGAAGAGGGGGATTGCTTGAGACTGATATCTAAAACCTGAAAGCCTTTTTGAAAGTCTGTTGCTGATGGAGGATCACTCTTATTCTCGAGGATACGTATCAGAGTCGCCAAGGAAGCGAAAAAGAGAATTAAGACGGCAACGCAACAGGCAAATCAATAAGACAAAAGTAAATATTGGAGTGGCCTTTCCCAGATGGAAAGAGCTCATGACGAGCAACGATTTTAAAAAGGACGCCGACGTTGCCTGCTTTCTTCTCGACAGGTAAATTTAATTAAGCCTATTTGTGTATAAATTATAATAGTTTTCTAAAATAACCTGATCACTTGAAGGAACACTCATGGATGAGGTCGAACTGGAAGCCATGTTAATCTTGGACTACGTTGGCCACAAGTAGGAGTTAAAACGAAATCGGAATTGAGAGGAACAGAAACTAATATTCACTGGATGGTCATATACCTTTTCACCGCTAGATGGGGGTAAAAATCATACAGTGTAGCTTTAAAGCTGTTATTGATGTTTGCAACGCAATATTTGACTGGAAGGGTACAACGGGTGGTTATTTTCGTGAGTTGCGGCTCGTTGAGAAATATAATGTAGCGATTTCAGTGGAAATTGAGTTTAATTCATTAGGGCATTCCTCAAGTGGAATGGATTTGACTCACGGCGCTCTGGAAAGCGAAACAGTCATATGCACAGAATGTAAAATTGAGTGGGTCCAATATCATTGGTCTTAAAAAGTGGGTGGGTCTTGTCCTACCCATATACAATGGTTCCGACGCCCATGATATCTAACAAGGTCTCTACCCTACCGTGTATTTCTGGAATGTGCCATAGGATAAAGAACCATATAAATAAATACCATGGTGCATGAATATAGAGGCAGGGCTCTGGTTCATATAATAACGGACCATCTCTCACCTTCAATATGCTTGATGTGAAAGCTTGTTTGTGTGGAGTGATGTGGATGCCCAAATGGCCATGCAGTTCAAATATTTGCTTCAGCGCTTTCAGACGCGAGCTGGAGTGTGTTTACAGTAGAAGAGCTGATGTCACTGCTGGAGCGAGGCCACAGAGCAGCTGACAGCAGCAGAGGACAGTGTGAAGAGCACCAGCTGCCCTCACTGTTCACAAGACTAAATATTTCAGTCTCAGAGCAGTATGTTAGGGACAGTGAGTCTTCAATCACAGACTTGTGTGAAAATACCAGCTTTGTTTCAACGTTTCAGAAGGAGAACCATTTCGATGCCATCTGTCGAGAGGTACAAATGCGGAAGAGAGCACATGCAACACCATATGTTAACACTGTAAAGTGAACCAGACTGGTGAATTTTTGTTTCACCATGTCCATATGGTTGCTGTTGCTCATTTTTTTATATGCTCTCATTTTAAAGCTAAAATTCCCCCTCCCCCGCCAAAAAAATAGTGCCACCTATAGGCAGAAGGTCAATCAGCGAAATATCAAATATTAGTAAGTTCATTGTCACACAAATAACGGTTTAAGTATTATCAGTGGCATATATTGCTTGCTGACATTGAAATAATCTGCAATAACAAATATTAAATTGTTTTGTGTGTGTTTGGACATCTTGTTCTTTTAGCCACAGGCTTCCATCACGTTCAAATTAGACGATGTCTTTCTTTTGATGTAGCTAAGGCTTTTATGCAAGCTACAATCTTTTCTCACATGTCCTACTGTTTGACATGTTGGGCTCAAGCTGGTGAAACTGTTATTAAACCCTTAAAATCTCTATATAAACAGACATTAAAAATTTCAGATAAAAAACCTAACCATTTTCATTTTTGTAGGATCATAGAGAAACATAATTTTCTAAATTTTGACCATTTTAGACTCTATTCAAGTTTGTGTATGGTTCATAAAATCCTAAACGGTCTGGCTCCTTCTGTATTACGTGACTTTATTAATCTTCGCTGTGAAACCTCTGTGAGATCTACCAGACAATCACTTATGAGTAATTCTCTGGTTCCTTTTCGTCGTTCCGCATTTGGACTATCATCTTTCGCAGTGAAAGCCACTAATCAGTGGAATGCCCTACCAGAGGACATAAAAGGGTGTAAAGCTCATGGTCTTTTTAAATTGAAGTTAAAATCTTTTTTTAAAATTGAACCAATTATGTAACCATTGAGATTGTTGTAGTTAAATTGATTGACTGATATATTTATTTATGTTTTGTATGGCCTTGACAGTGTGTATGTATGTATTTATTGTATGTGAACATAGGTATTGTCTGTGTAATGTTTTGTTCGCTTTGTCCTGTCTAGGGGACTACGGATGAAAAATAGCCTTTGGCTAAATCCGGTACAATACGCAAAATGGAAATTTTATGTTAAAAATTGTGCATGGTCCTTTCATAAATAAATAAAAGTAAAAAAAAAAAAAAGTAAGTTCTTTATGCGTTTACTCCTTCTCCCTTGATTTTGCACTAGTTAGAACATTCTTCGCCTTGTCGTGTAATGTTCTGATGATGAACAGTTTGTGTTTCAGTGGGTGGTGAGAGCCAGACCACAGAAATTCATCTGCGTGTGTGAGAGAGAGAGTTGATACATAGCACTCCTCCTCTTCTTCACATCACACAAAGCCAGATTATTGTCGCATATATCCTCGTTTCACATTTCAGACGTTGCTGAAGAAGTCTTGGGAGATCTGAAACTAATGTTCTCCGAGTACTACTATAGAGGCAAGGTGACATTCCCTCTGTATATTTTTGGAAGTGTGTCAAGGCCTCCCCGGGACAGAGGTAGTGGTAACTGTGACCAGTCCATAAATTATTTCTGTTCCTGCTAGGATGCTCTACAGTGTAACTGTTTAATTTCACAGACAGTACTTCATCCAGTGGTTGGATAGATTCTTCATTTGATATTTTTCTCTGATGCTGTGGAATGTGTATGTGTGCCTACAGGTTAGACCCGCTCTGGTGAATATATTATTTATATGGTCTCTTTTTGCTGAGTTGGTTGGGCTTTTTTGGCTTCGTCATCATTTTTTGTTTTCTCTAGATAAAGTGGGATGATGTTTTTCAGTTTATAGTGTTAGGGGGTAACAGTTTAGGACCCAAGGACCAGATGTTTGAAAGAAGACCCAAAGTCAATAATAAATTGAAGAAAAGTTTTACTGAAGATAGTTTGCAGTTTCATCAGTAGAAGTCAGTTTCAAGACTCACACGGGAGTTCGTAGGCTGCCCTGCTTACAGTTACAAAGATCACAGCAGTTATACCCTACACCGAGGTCTAAGCTACATCCTTGCTTCAGGTTGCAGTTTCTGATTGGCAAAGAAATAGATTAACATAGTAATTTTCTCCATATATACATATCTCCATCAATTATGCAGCTGACTCTCGGACCCTGAAGTTAGGCACGTCGTGACCTTCCAGGTCGCAGATTTGGGTTGCTGGGTTCCAGCATGTCCAGAACAACACCTCAGTCAATCTCCAATAATGCCAGTGGTTCCTTAACCTGTAACCAAGAAGACTAACACACACACACACACACTGACACACAGCTTTTCCAAGGTAGGATTTGGCCAGGCTCTAACTATAAACAGGAGAGTCCTCTTAAAACATCAAGATAATCCGTTCTTTCTCTCAAGGAGAGCTACACTTTAGTCTAACTGGAAAGTAAGGCTTTAACAAAGAAATGGTCCCTTAAACTATTGGCTTCAATGACCCCAATATGTTTAACACGTTGAAGACCTTTCTCAAGTCATTATTTCATTTCTGGAAGCCGGGCTAAATAAGCAAGCACTGTTACTGCATTCAGATATCAAATACAGACATTAGAGAATACATGAAAAGAACATTTCAGTAATCACACTGGTAACTTCTATAACAAAGTAAAATCTCCAGGGAAGTCATTCAACTCATTTGATATTTAGAAGGAAACATATTGATTAATATATTGATTATAATCACTCATTACATATACATTGAAGCAGCAGTGCATTCCAGAATCCACCCACTTCAATAGCAAACCAGCGTAATTTCAGAACTACCAAATATACAACACCATTCAAAAGTTTTTGGGTCAGCAAGACGTTTTTTGAATGTTTGTCTTGGAAAGAAATGAATTTTATTCGGCAAGGATGCATTAATCTGATACAAAAATGACAGTAAAGACATTTATAATGTTTATCTATTTCAAATGAGTTAATTTCTTTTGAACTTTCTATTCATCAACGAATCCTGAAAAAAAAAAAGTGTTACGGTTTCCACAAAACTATACAAGCTGCACAACTGTTTTAATAATCGATGTTTTTTTAAACATCAAGACAGCATATTCGAATGATTTCTGAAAAATAATGTGACACAGAAGACTGGAGTGACTTTTCAAAAACTGAATTGAATGGTAGTTCTACTGGTAGTCCTAAATTATAGGCTACTAAAAAAACAATATACATTTTAATTTGTAATATAACTCATCTCTTATCTGTTTGCAGGAGGCCCCCCTGATGTTGGTAAAATGCTGGGAGGAGAGGAGGATAAAGACCCTGAAGCAGAAAAAGAGAAGGAAGAGGAGCGACAGGAAGCTCTCAGACAGGAGGAGGAAGAGAGGAAGGCCAAACACACCAAGATGGAAGCAGAGCGGGAAGTCATAAGACAGGGCATCAGAGACAAGGTTAAAGCAACCAGTAGAACATCTTACATAAAGCCATCATTATCAAATGCTATCTAGTTTCATTTGCTTCTTGGAAGATAATCATTAGCCATCCTTAATGTCTCTGCCAAACCTTCTGAAGTCGACTCAAGTCATTATTTTTTATCTTATTAAAGGGACAGTTCACCCAAAAAATCATCATTTACTCACCGTCATGTCGTTCCAAACCTGTACATCCTTCTTTCTTCTGTGGAACATAAAAATATTTTTGAAGAATGTTGGTAACCAAACAGTTTTAGTTCCCACTGACATTAGCAGACTGTTTACACCTGGTATTAAGATGTGATCCGATCGACCAAAACGCAAGTAGACGAAGGAGACACATACCCGTTTACACCTGGTGTTTTAATCCGTCTCTTTTGTCCACTTTTAACCACTTCTGTCCTGATTTCTTCGAGGGGAGGGTAAATGTATGTTTATATTTTCAGATCTTTCGATCTAATGGACAAAATAAGCTTAAGTAATTTACATATGAACGATGAAACGATGGAAAAAGCATGAGGAGAGCAGCAGCTTTCATTTCTGCTCTGACAGCCGCAAGACCACGCCGAACACTATGTGCGTGCAGGAATGATGAGGGAACATTGTGCTTGGTACGTTTTACGTCTTCAAACCAAACTTGAGTCTTCAGCCGACAAAGTTTAAATCCCATCTGGCTAGTGCGCTTCTCATAATGTTTACGCATTAGGTCAGGCGGAGAATAGGCAGTCTTTTGTGGCTGTTCGAGTATTTACATTATGAAATCAATCCGGTCTAATGCGTTTTTGACTAACTCTGTAAGTGGTCAAAAGTGGACAAATTTAAAACATTTTACACCCCGTTTACACCTGTATTTAGTGTCGTCCACTTGTGATCCGATGGACCAAAGCGCATCTTAATACCAGGTGTAAACAGGGCCTAAATGGACAAAAAATTCAATGGAAGTCAATGGGAACCAAAACCATTTGGTCATCAACATTCTTCAAAACATCTGTTATGTTCCACAGAAGACAGAAATTCATTCAGGTTTGGAACAACATGAGGGTGAGTGAATTATGTCAATATTCATTTTTAGGTGGACTATCCCTTTAATGACCATCAAAAAAATGCTTAAAATACCCACTTTAAATAAAATGAATGCACACAACTTCCAGTTAGTTTTGTTTGGCAATATCTTGCTAAACTTATATTTGTAAGTTTTACCATGGTAATACCATGATATAAGTATCGTGTAAATAAGATGGTATTTTGAGTATGATAATCATTCAGTACCATATCACATAACATTCAAAGGTTTGGCCACATTTAAGACTCTAAAGTGCATGTTTGAAATGAGAGTTTCTGTATCTGTAAGCACTTTTATGGCCTAGGGAATGTTTTTTTATTATACCAATATTTTTAATATTTAACATTTAATGTCATGCTCTATGGTTGTGTATCAGTACGGAATTAAAAAGCGAGAAGTGGCCGAAGCCGAGGCGCAGGCGGCCATGGAGCAGGCGAGCGAAGGCAGTCTGACCCGTCCAAAGAAAGCAGTACCATCCGGCTGCGGAGACGACGACGAGGAGGAAAACATCATGGACACGATGATGAAGTATCTACCGGGCCCGCTGCAGGACATGCTCAAGAAGTAATACCCTGAATAATCTTGAGCACGCGCAGCTTTAGATATTATTTTAACGTGTACTGACTTCAGAGGGAAGAGAGCACACTAGAGCAAAACACCATAACCTTTCACACATTTCGATTCGTGAGGATCTTTAGATATTAGTGACCGATCAATCAAGTGAGAGGGGTTAATTATCAGAATATAAGCCATATTTTATCTTTACGCAGAAATCTGAAATCACATCATCTCTTTGGCAGTTATTTATTATCCAATACGTAAAAAGCAATATATATATGCATGAATTGTTCGAGTGTCTGTTCCACCTGTCCGTGTTCATTTAGCGTTCGATGTGAGGAAAAAGTATCGTTAACTTTGTTGAAGACATTCTAGTCTTGCATGTGTGTGTCCATAGTGTTTGTGTGCCCACTGACATCTTGTTTTCAGATTGCAATCAGATCAAGAAGGCAATAACATTTTCCCACGCTGTAAGCTAAATGACAACAACCTTTATACATTTGTCACTATGCCATTTAGTTCATTCTGGTGAATCTTGTCACACTTGGACTGTAGTGTCATCAGTCTGGAACATGTAATGCCTCAATTCAGTTTAACAGTGTTGTCGAGATGCGTTTTCACATCGTCATTGCGCTTTACGTCAGATTTACGACTGAAACTCAGTTTCACAGGGACACTCTATGTGTTTTGAATGGACTGTAATTTCTCTGGTTGGAGCCATGGGGGAATTTTTGTCTGTGACCTACAACATTCTCAGCAATAATAACATATTCTGTTTGCTTGGCTTGCAGTAAAACAAGAAATAAAATCGTATGAATTGTATGAATGGCTCTAATGTTTTAAAAAAAGATTAAATGTGATATGTCTGTCTCAAGAATTGATGTGTATGGCACTACAATAAAACAGTCACACAAATCTAGTGTTTGTGTTTCAATACTGAAAACAGAATTTAATGGAATTTGGGATATTTTAATATTTTAGGAGGAAATGTGTAGTTAGCATGATGTATGTTTGATTTTATGAACAGATGTTAGGCAAATTGAGAGACTGTAATATATATACACACCGATCAAAAGTTCGGTGTTTCGGATTTTTTTCGAAATAAATTAATACTTTTATTCAGCAAGAATGATTTAAACTGATCGAAAGTCGAAGACATTGTTAATGTTACAAAAAAAATTGTTTCAATACATGCGGTTCCATTTAGCATTTTCTATTAATCACAGAATCCTGACAAAAATGTATCATTGTAATTATTACTTATTGACAGTAATAAGAAATGTTTCTTGAGCAGCAAATCATTGAATGATTTCTGAAGGATCATTTCACGTGACCCTGAAGACTAATGTAATAATGCTGAAAATTCAGCTTTGTATACAAGTACACCTGAAAATATATTAAAACAGAAATCAGCTATTTTAAATTGTAATTATAATTTACAATATTACTGTTTTACTGTATTTTCAGCCTTTTCAAACACATTAAAAGAAATCTTACTGACTCCAAACTATTAAATAGTAGTGTATATGTACTTGCATGTTAATCCAAATTTCACACTGCAGTAAACTAAAAATAAAATTTACATTAAACAATCACATACATTTTAAACTTTTGAAGAAACCACAAAAAGCACAAAGTCTCAAATGATGCTAACACATGAAGCCTACAGATTCTTTGTATCTGAAAAAGGTGCAGCCACCATTAATACACTAAACCATAAAGTGGCACTGTTAGTTAAACTTTTATGAGCATAAATATTTAAATAGCATTCCCGGTATGAATGTGATCATTAAAAAAAAAAAACCTTTCTGCTGAGGGCAACATTTCAACGCAACTTTTTCAATCTTTATTTACTCAATAAACCACATACAGTAAGGTGCACTAACAAAATGTACATTATGTGCACCAGCCCAGGCACTCTATGGCAATCATTATGGGCCTGCTTCCAAACACGGGACAAGACAATCAACAGTGAATTTTCCCTTTTTGGTTCTGAACAAGACAAAGTCCTATAAATGTTCTGTCCTTTAAACAGTAGGAAAATGTTTACATCCATAAAACATACAGACTTTTACTGTGCTGGGAGAGTGCAAAAGGAGTAAGGCCTGATCACGGACAAATATATGAGAAAAACATACACACACGCCCTGCTAAATCACTGCACATGCAAGATTGCAAATGATGCCTAGTCTCACGAAAACTGCCAAGAAATGACCAGGTCACATTTTATCTCAAAAACAAGATGCATGAAAAACTAATTATATTTAGCGAAATAATTATATTGTTTAATTTGTTAAGTACAATTGTGTTGTTTGTACTGAACTTTGACCTTTTATTTACAGTAAAAACATTACTATAATGAGAATTCAGGAGAAAATGTGCTTAATTGTATAATCGTATGTACTGTACACCCATCTGGTACTGTTCGCGTGTCAGTCAAAAATGACTGATTTCGTTTTTTAAATTATTTCAATGAAAGGATTGTACTAGATTTTAGTTCTTATTTTTTATTTAAGTTTATTTTATTTTTTATTTACTATTTTGTATTTTTAGAGGATTTTATGGTACTAAATTATATATATGCAGTAGTTATAATTCATTTATTATTATTTTTGAGCATGGACCTGAAAATTTAATTTCCAACTTAAACAGTCATAAATATTAAATGCTTTGGAGCTCAGACTTAAGTTTGGTCTCTTTTTAAAAAATACCATTTGAAATTTTTATATGGAATATATATTTTCCAAAACATTTACTCTAAAAATGTGAGAAAATCAAAGCCATAAATCTAAACGGTAAGAATTTGTTCGTGCACAATAACAACATTTCCAATAGATGAAATTCGTCTAACATTTAATTCCAATGCGGTCATTTTTGACCGAGAACAATATGTGGCTATTTTTTTCAGGACCATTTAACGTCCAGGATTTTTTTTGGTGTGAATGTGTTCAGACAACAAATGCAAAAACCTTTACCAAGTTTCGTACCATTCTAATAAAGAAAAAAAAAAAAAACATTACTTCGTGAGAGCAGGCATAGACAGTAATACATATAGTTTTATGACAAATTTTCTATTGTGTGTTATGATCCTCACTCAAGAGTAAAAAGCATTTGAGGAATACTACAACAGGGAACACTGTCTACATGTCAATCAAATTAATTTTATAATAAGTGGTTATCATAGAGAGAGACTGTTAGTATAATAAAAGAGAGATATAATTGCTAATTGTAGAAAATGAAATGCTTGTCCTGAACATGAAAGATGTTTTCTCTCATCAAACAAAGAATATAAAATCTATAAATAATTTCATAAATATGATGGAGCGGTACCAATACATAGAGCTTGGATTTTGTGCTGCTTTCAGGTGACCAATAAAGGTACATTCATACTGACTTCGCAAAGTGAATTCGCACTAATTTTCAATGCGAGTTAGTGATTTGAGACGACAAATATGGACCAACAATGCACTTCCATTGGTATTCGCCGCATAGCGGAGCTCACATGATTCTACAGTCAAATGTGCATACTAGAAACCACAGTACAGTGACTTGCCAACAATTCATTTGTAGAGTGACAAATTAACCAGTTGTTAAAAATTTAAAGAGAGAAGAACATGTCAATTACAGCATATCCCAAAAACACTTCTATGCGACGTACTTGAGGACTACCACTATAGTGAGACTAAAACTGGCCCGGAGAAGGCAAAACCACAGCTACAATCAGTCAAGTAGGAAGTTTGATGCTCTTGGTGTGCATCCAAACATAGCAAAATGGTAGTCTTTAAGGTCAAACTGTTTACAGTAAGAAAATTATTTCAGCTGAGAACATTGTGATAAACTGAGCGCCATTTTCATCTTTACTGCTTCCATCAACACAAGTAGGTGATTTTTCCCTACTAATGTTATGGCAGGTAGTTAACACATTTATAAAACGCTCTGCCATGAGTAACTGTGTCTGGTAAACAGAGTGGTGTGGTACCTTCGGGTTTCCAGATCTGGGGCTTTGAAAAAAAGCATTCTGAATTGAATATGTTTTCTTTAGATGACCCTGTGGGTTACCTGTAAAAGGGACCGAAATGGAGGGAGGATATATGGGATGAGATGGGGTGTGATGTGATGTACAGTATACTGGTGCAGGTCCCAGGCCATAGAGGGTTCTCCCGCTGCTGCTACACGTTTGTCCGACATTTAGGAAAGATGGGCCCTCCTTCAAGCCTTCTCTTTCTTACTGCACACACAAACAAAAAGGGGGTTGATCACTTTTGAGGACATAAAAAAGGTGACATACTTACAGTAGGAATTCATTATAACAGCCTACAAAGGGTTCAATAATAAAGATTTTATGTTCTGCTTTGTTTTTACTTTTAGGGCTTTTACTTGCCCTATCAGAATGTTCACTAGCCTCACATCATTTCTTTAAATTCTTAATGTTTATTTTTATAAATAAAATCATTTAATAAATGTAAAATATTTTCTAAACATTAAAAATAAAATAAAAGAATGTGCTATAATAACTGCCATTTAAAACCATAATGTAACTGCATTAATGCTATGAATTCATACATGCATTTTTGCTGGAAAACAATACATTTCTGATTTCTTTTCTTCCAAGACTATTAAAGGACATTCTTACAATTTCTCATAAAAACTATGTTAGACATTGGGAAATCCTTATTGCATTTGTAGATACCACAGACAGAAACTGGAAATTGCAATTAAAGGAATAGTTCACTCAATTAAAAAGAGTCATTTGTATGTCTTCAAATGGCTTGAAATATAGCGCGGGTCAAATGGGCTACTTTTATGGTGCTTTTTGGAGCTCAAAAGCTCCAGTCCCCAATCACTTTTATTGAAGCATTCTGTTAATTCTCCTTTTAAAGAAAGCCATATGCGTTTGGAAAAATAATCATAATTTGGGGAGAACTATTCCTTAAAGAAAAAGCTCTGCATGCACAACAAGCCAGAGGCCATTTTCAATAATGTTTATGTAGATTTGGCATCAGAATACTCTCTCTATGCAGAAGAAAGTAAAGACTAAACCTGAAGACAAGCCATCTGACAGTCGGACAAACAGCGCAACAACAACAGCACAGACGAACAAAAAAACCAGGAAACAACCAGATAATGAAACAGACAGGGTTTGAATTCACTTTGATGGAGGGAAATGCAGTAGTGGAGATGCTGAAGCGGCAGAAGGGAGCTTGAGGAAAAGTATAAAAGTTCATAACGATCCAGAGACTTGAGGTATTGCGAAAAGGCTAAAATAAGAGCAAAAAGACAGCAGGTAGTGCCCAGAGGGAGAGAAGGAGGGCAAGACTGTGTGTGTTTACTTGGGTTCACCAAGTGTTTACTTGGATTTTGATGTGAACTTGAACTTTTTACAGAAGGCTCTTTCCAGCTCAGGGACCGACAGAGTGAATGTGATCGCGCCATCTGTGTCCGACCGAACTACACGTGCTGTAAATACATACATGGCATGAACACACCAATACTTACACTACCATTCAAAAGATTCGGGCCAGACAATTTTTAAAAGACATTAATAAATACTGCATTGATAAAAATTGACATTTTAATTTCAAATAAATGCTGTTCTTTTTTCTATTCATCAAACAATCCAGAATTTTTTTTTTATCATGGTTTCCACAAAAATACAAAACATTAATAATAATATGACATGTTTCTGAAAATTCAACTTTGCCATCAATTGTAATAAGATTTCACAATATTGCTGTTTGTACTGCATGTTTGACCAAATAAATGTAGCTTCGGTAATCATAAGAGAAGTCTGGAAAGACTTTATTTTTTTTTAACTGGATTGTACCCATTTCAGCACATCCAGCACACACACAAAAAAAACAACAATCAATTTTAATTCTGAAAATACACATACAAATAACAAATCTGACAGCATCAGAGCGTGTATTTCTTACCAAGGTCATTGTTGCTCATCATGGCATTAGATCCACGCAAGCGTGGGCCCTGCTGGGTGAAATGGTATCCGAATTTCAACAGAGTAGTGTTCTTCTCCAAAATGTTAGCTATCTCCATCTCAACCTTATTACCCAAAGGCTGGCTCTGTATCACACATACACAGATGATATACATGTAAGATATAAATACAGGATATAATGCAATAACTCTTTTAGACCAGTTCTACCACTTGGCTTCATTTGCCCCTCCATCATCATTACCTTCAGACTGAACCCCTGACCTCATTGATAATGGCTCAGACCTTTATATAACTTAATTATGTGTATGTGTGTGAGCATACCTGGTTGTCAATCTTTAGCTCCTGCAGTGTAGTGTTGCTCTTTAAGGATTCCACGAGTGCCAGAATTCCAGCTCCAGTAATGAAGTTTGACTCCACATTTAGACTCTTCAAAATGGTGTTCACTTTCAGCATGTCTGCTAGTGCCTGCGAACCAAACAACATTACACGTATCTACACTACCGTTCGAATGGTTGGGCTCAGTAAGATTTTTTTATGGTGTTTGAAAGAAGTCTTTTATGCTCACCAAGACTGCATTTATTTGATCTAAAATATAGTAAAAACTGTAAAATATTATTACAATGTAAAACGTTTTTTTTTTTCTATTTTAATAGATTTTAACATGTAATTTAATCCTATGATGACAAAGCTGAATTTAGCATTATTTCTCCAGACTTCAGTGACACATGATCCTTCAGAAATCATTCTAATATACTGATTTGGTGCTCAGGTAACATTTCTTATTATTACCACATTTAAAAATGGTTTTAATTTTTGAGAAAATATTTATATATATATATATATATATATATATATATATATATATATATATATATATATATATATATATATATATATATATATATATATATATATATATATATATATATATACACACACACACATATATATATATATATATATAAAATAAAAGAAAATCTGGATTCAACGTGTGTATATCTATGTATGTGTATATATATATATATATATATATATATATATATATATATATATATATTTGGATTAAGTATTACAGTAATGTGCTTAATTGTCATGGGTCACAATTCCAAAAAGGAATTCCAGGCTGCATTTTCTTTATGGAAAATATAATTACTTATATTAATTATTTTAAAAATCTAAACTCTGAGAATGAGTGTGCTTTTTTAACTCACAAAGGCTACAGGATCGTTACTTCTGGTGCCAACGATGCTCAGGCGCTCCACAACACTGTTCCCTTTAAGAGCTTCAGCATACGCTTTCAAAGTCGGGATTGGAATATTCTACATATCACCAGAAAAAAAGAATAAGAAAAAGAGAACACATAACAGGGCAAACCATCAAAACGGCAGGCTAGCAGACACATAAAAACCCACTATTTAACAGAAAGTATAAATAAAAGAGTGAAAGTAGCACCTTGATGTTATTTAGGTTGACCTCAATAAGATCTGGATCATTGCTTTTGATTCTCTGTAGTGTTTCCTCTACATCTGTGTCATTGGGCTGTTCATCTGGCACTGGCTTATACTGAGTGCACTGGATTACACCTGTGTTTATAATACAACTCTGAATTACAACAAATCATGTGGTTCAGTGCCAGATATAACACAATACTATATCTAACGGCACACACCTATTTAATGTGGTCCCAAGCCACATTACAGATGTATGGGTTTGTATTATATTTATTTACATTTTACATGCATGTATTTGGCAGACACTTTTATCCAAACTGACAATGCATTCAAGATTCAAATTGTGTTCTACTGTTTGAGTAACAGGAATACTTTACAGAACTAAATATCAAACTAAGTTGAATTAATTTTCTCTCTACCTGAAGAACAGCTGATTAAAAGTATTTGCAAAAATACCCTTTAAAAAAAATTAAAGGTCGAGCATAATTTGTTTGTAGATGCCACATGGTTTGATATTTTGCATTTGACATTCAGGTATGTTTAAAGGTGCAGTGTAAAAAATTGTTGCAATTTTTACAGAAAGAAATACTGTAAAAATGCTACAGTAAAACATGTTAATTGGTTGACTACGTTACCTTACTATATACGGAGAAAAACTGTCAATGGTTTAACATTACACATTACATATACTGCATAGATATTTTACTTCTTATTTTTGTTATCAGTAATGTATATTAGTGTGTTTTAAATTATATGTTATGTCATTTAGTTTATTGCATTATATTAGCGTCAAGTGTGTTACCCTGATGGTGATTTGTCTTTGTACGTATGACTCTGTGCACTGTCTATGTCGAGCATTGACCATGTTTTAAGAACAGGCCACTTACGATGAACTCTGATTCATCATGTGGCTTTCTATTGTGCCACCACCATTGTACCACCTGTGTTATTGTGGAGGTTATTGATACATTAAGGTAAAAAGGTAGACTTTGGTAGTTAAAGTAGGTAAGTTAACATTATATCACTTAATGGTAATAAGTTGTATACAGGCATCCCTGTTACATTTTCACAGTATTTTTTACGGTGAATTGCGGTCAACCACAGCTGCCAGTTATTTGAATTTAACAGGATTTTTTTTTACACTGCGCCTTAAGTTTCCAAGCACTTTCAACCTAACTTTATCCAATATACTATAATATATAACTTGTACTAATATATATAATATATAACTTGTATTTTACAGTTACTTCTGATTAAAGAATACAGTGCAAACACAAACAAATACTAATGCCAAAAACTTGATTGGTAATAAAACAATCAATCAGACAAATATAAAGCTTCAAACCAGACAAAACCATTACAGGATAAGTGCTGTATTCACTTACTGTTCAAACCCTGTTTGTTGACGATAGTACTGCTGGCCAGTGCTTCATAATATTGCTGGTTGCTCATCAGTGTGTGCATGCCCAAGATGGCTGCAGCAAGAGAAATTTTTTTTAAACGTATATATATATATATGATCCTCTAAATGAAACAGTCAGTGGTTGCTATTTATGACTTGTTCATGTAAATCATATGTAAAATCATGTTTTCCAAGGTATCAACTGAAAATCATTCACATTTACCTGACGAAAATATCTCAAGCAGAACAGTAATGGCATCAAATTAACTAGACCAGACCAAAAAAAATCTAATAAAATGAAAAAGGACCGCAAAACATCTAAATAGCAAGTCAAGAGGAAAGTGAAATTTAAGAGTCGGGAATGTATGCTGGACAGTTGACAGTGGGCCAAAAACAACTGAACTAACCTCATTCCCATATGAAGCTGTAATCGGTCTGTACACATAAGATGTTCAGACTGTTAAGCCAACTCCTTAAATCCTGCTGTTTTTGAAACATGATCCCAAAGTGGGAAAAAAACAATTGACAATTTTTAGGGAAACCACTCCATCATGTTAAATGGGAGTAGAGCAAGTAGCTGACAGTTGAGAGGGTTTTTTTTTTTTTAGCCAGCAGAAAAACTTTGTTCCCCTTTTTTGGTAGCCAAGTGTCCTTAGTGCACAAGGATGAGTCATTGTTATGAAAGAAAAAGAACTCAAACTTGCATACGCAGTTTCAAGAACTAACACATGCATGCTTCACGTAAAGGACTAGTTCACTTAAAAAATAAAAAGGAATCATTTACCCTGTTGTTCTAAATCTGTAAGATTTTGTTTCTTCGTGAAACACAAAATAAGAAATTTTGAAGAATGTTCATGCTGCCCTTTCCTGTACAGCTCAAGTATACAGTGAAGGGAAGGGAAGCGAAGGGAAGGGAAAGGAAAGGAAAGGAAAGGAAAGGAAAGGAAAGGAAAGGAAAGGAAAGGAAAGGAAAGGAAAGGAAAGGAAAGGAAAGGAAAGGAAAGGAAAGGAAAGGAAAGGAAAGGAAAGGAAAGGAAAGGAAAGGAAAGGAAAGGAAAGGAAAGGAAAGGAAAGGAAAGGAAAGGAAAGGAAAGGAAAGTTAAATGAGTATGGAACATCATGACTAGTACAAGATGACAGTTTTCATTTTTGGTTAAAGCAACCTTGAAATAACACTTAAATCATCATCCAGATAACATAATATGCTGAACATCCCATGCAAATATTCAGCTAATGTATAAGAAACATTCTGGAAATGTTAGAGCAGCACACAATGTTGCAGATTAACCTACTGGAGTGATCCGTGGCTTAGAAACGGTGGAGCAGGGGAGAGGACAAAGAGAATTAGGAATGAAGATGTGAAAATGGAGTGGAGAGGACTAAAGGACAGACCAGACAGAGGCACATCGTGAGATAGACACACACAGAGGACGTTCAAATTAGTCAATGAAATTATAGATGGATTGACTCATATGAATATGAATTAATATTAAAATGAGTGAACTGAATTTAATTATGCCTTAATAAAGATTAAGTGAGGTTACAAAATAACAGTAAAAACTGGATTCTATAAACTCCATTACGGATTATGTGCATACCCATATAAAAGTCAGAATTATATATTTAAAAATACAATTTTATAATTTAATTCATAAAATGGTGTCTTGGTTTCAAAAAAGGATAGTCTACTATATACAGGAATTAAATTGGTAACATTACACTGTACCTGCTATATCGCACAATTCTGCATCAGTTGCACTAGATAGCGCCTCTTCTAGTTCAGGCTCCAGAGTGACATCTTCAAGGATAGGGTCCACTTTTGTCTTAGGCTCCCACACTTTTCCTACATACACACATACAGAAACAGAGAGTGAGGGAAAAATGCCTTCGTTTATTTTTGCTAAAATGATGACTGTCCTACATGTGCCGTCATTTCAAAATCATGATTTTGCCCCCAAAAAACTAATTTCGAAATGTCAGTATACTTTTAAATAAAGGAGACAATACTCTCAGTGAAAACCAAGTTTGATGCATAAATGAGTCCGAGACATGGAAAAAATTGAAGAGAGATTGGTAGAAAATGAAGACAAATAAAAAAAGTAATTACCACTTGTGAACAATATTGCTGTGCATCATTTCAAGCTGTAACTTCTTCATGTTATGCAAAACGAGTAAAATACAAACAGTGTACGGTATAAATCTCTCATTTAGATTCGTAAAAGTGATGTACATTTTTTATTAGTTAAACAAAGTAGTTTGTTAGAAAAAACCCAATACATTAAAAATAAATGGGAAATGGAAGGAAATTTGGAAATCCTAGAGGAAGATTGGGCAAATATACTTAAATCACAGTGGAAGACAACACATTCCTCAACCTGGAGAGAATTTGGCTGGAAAAATGTCACTAGATTTTTCCTCACTCCTGAGCAGAAGAGATATCAAAGCAAAAATGCAATCTGCTGGAGAATGTGCGGCTCGAATGAAGCCAATCATAGCCATATATTCTGGGAATGCTCTAAAGTTCAAAAATATTGGCAAGAAATCCATAAGAGTTTAGAGAGTATATTCATGGAACCCATCCAATTTAGTTTATTAACTCTATACTTGGGTCTTACAAATCTTAAATCAGAAGATAAATCTGATAAATATTTAATGAGAATTCTGTTGATAGCTTGCAAAAAAGCTATAACTAGAAAAAGGTTGCAACCTGAAACACCGGGAATTCATAATAATAATAATAATAATAATACGATAATAATAACGATTAGCTGGGAATTGTGTATGAAATTTACACAATGGAGAGGTTAACAATGAATCTTCGGCTACAGTCCGAGAAATTTATCAAGCTATGGAGAAAATGGATAGACTACATTCTCCTACTTAGACCAGACCTAGTGTAGAAATTTTGAATATTTTTTTAAGAAAAGAAGGGAAATCTTAAGAATTATTGTATTAGAGATACGAAGGATATGAGGAATGAAAGAAGTAATGATAGGAATAAAAAGAAAAAGAAATACCCATATTGGGAATGAGAGTACCTCTGGATTAAAATGCATCATCCTCAAGTGTTTTCTTTTGTATATAGTTAATACAATTTTTTTTTAAACGAACTACAGGCAGAGTAATAAATATATACCTATATATATAACTTTTATGTCCCTATTTCTTTCTCTTATAATTTTGGATGTAATATCTGTTTCACAAAATATGTTTTGCTGTTTTTTTTTTATAGCCAATATACCCAATTGTTGAATGCCTTGACTAAGATTCCAGGTACCATCCAAATGTAAGGAAATGTTATAATTACTGTAATAAAAACTTAAATAGATAAAAAACAAATAAAAAAAAGTAGTTTGTTGTTTATTTAAAATGTCATTTCACTACAAAATGTCAAACACAAAGCTGGAAAAGTCAGTCTAATGGCAATGTTAATAACTTTCAGGTTAAAGAGAGAAAAAAAATGACAGAACTTCTTGTGATGTACAGTACGTCACACGCTGTTGGACATTATTAATGGACAAATTACAAACTAATGAAAGCATAAAAATAATTCATTTTCTAAAAGTTCACAGGGTCAAAAGTGACCATGGTTCTAAATGCACGTCGCTTCTCACCTCTTTTCTCGCCAGTGTAGGGAACAAGATCATCTCGGTCTGGATGTTCTTTGGCTTGTTTCTCCAGGTGAGCTAGAAGGTCATCTCTCTGGAACGTTCCGGTTGGAGATTTTTTAGTCTGATCCCTCTGTCTATATCCTGCTGGCAACAATGCGTTCTGAAAACAATTCATAAAACATTAGTTTTGTCATCAAACTTTCATAAAAACTTTCACTCGGTTGCTAGGGTGTGGTTACACAGTTACCATGGTAATATTTACAGACTGATTTCCCAACCGAAACAAACGAGCCCACCTCCATGTCTATACAATGTTCTCGTGCTGAGATAGGTTATTCATGTGTTTGTACGGTTGCTAGGGTACTCTTTATGGTTACTAAGGTTTGCTTATACAGTTTATGGGTTGATATTTAAAGACTGTTTGCCAGTCTGGGTCAAAAAAGGCCAACTGTGTTTCTACAATGTTCTGGTGCTGAGATTTTGCTTGTTAATATTGTATGTTTAATGGTTGCTAGGGTCATGTAACTGGTTGCTATGGCGTGGGTATGAAGTTGTTATGTCCCTACTTATTGGCTACTTCATAGGCCGAGTCAAAAGAGCCCAACCCCAAGTCTCTCTGACCTTCTGATCCAAAGATATGATCTTACAAATTTTGTGCCAATGTTAAGTCTATGGAACTGTTTTGGGCCGATTTATCGCCCACCGGACGAACATCGTACACCCGATCACTTAAAAGTCATAGCACACCTCTCCTCAATAAACCGGCCAATTTGACACCTCATTCATGGGTCTACGACAAACGGTGCGGGAGGAGTTTAAGTAGCAATAATAGTGATGCCTTGCCTTTGGCAAGCACCACTAATAAAAGAATTAGCCATATCTTAAAATGTCATGGATTCTAATACAATCACCAAAGTACAGTCACAGGAGCCAGTTTCCATCAACTTCCATCTTTAGCAACTATTTGATACAGGTTTTATTAGATTTACGAAGTGTGTACCTAACCCAGGTTTTCTAACTTTCAACCACATACTGAAACTCAAACTCCATCAGCGCCTGAAACAGTAAGCAATGATAACATTCTTTTAAGTCAGGGCCTATCAGCCCATATCCACAAAAAAGGGCTGCAGATGGGGGGGGGGGGGTCAACATATGTGCATGTTAAATGTGATGACAGAATCCAGAACACATAGCATTTCAAAGAGAACTCAGAGAGAACAGAACTTTATACGGCACCTCAGTATTGTTTATTCTTAGTGCAGATAAAATTGAGCAAATGGAGACAAATTCATTCTAAAGTGACATTTAAAATCATTAAAGTAGAGATTTCCACTGCTAAATTTACAGCACAATTTAGTGTTTCGGGAAAAGGCTCGGCTTTGGTGGAGAATGTTTATTTTTGTTACATTCGAGTAGATTAACTTTTGTTCCAGCACCAGTATTTATGGTAAACTTCTGCACACTAAACTGGCTGAACATCTCAGTAAAGGAGAAGAAATTCTCTTTTCCCTCTTCTCTGTTGCTGGACATTTATCCTAGGCCTGTCTCTAAATCTGTCAAGAAGTGCTTAGATGCTGGAGTGAAACCAGATTCCTGAAGAGCAAATAAAAAACTGTGGTCTGAGTGAGAAAAAGAACACTATCAACAGAGAAAACCACAGCCTTACGACAGTAGATTCCCTAAAAAACACTACTGCAATACAACTCTGCACACTCCAACCACTGTAAAACAACACAGTCCTGTCAAACTGAAAAAAAAAAATAGTCTAACTCAAAAACGTTAAAGTCCAGACAAACAAAAAAACAAATAAAGTGGGCTTCTCAAACAAAAATGGCATTGAAACAACAATGTCCAACACCAAACAAAACATAATGTGCTACAACACAGTCCAATATAAAACAACACAGTCCAGTCAAACAAACACCATAACACAAACACACAAGTTGAACAAAAAACACTAAGAAATAACAAAGTCCAGACAAACATACCAGACTAGGTAGTAGCACAGTGCACTCAAACAAACACATTTTGCGTAATAGAAAATGGCACTGAAAAACAATCGTCAACACCAAACAAACAAAAATGGGATACAACACAGTCCAGTCAAACATATACCATCACACACACACACACACACACACACACACACACACACACACGTACACACAAAACAGTCCAGCCAAACAAATAATACTAGGAAACAACACAGTCAGACAAACAAATCAGACTAGGTAGCAAAAGTCCAGTCAAACAAACTACCTTACACATTAAAAAAAAAAAAAAAAAAAAAAAGAAAAAGTCCAGACAAACAATCACCTCTAGGAAACACCACATTCAAGACAAATAGTCCAGACAAACAAACCATAAAACAACAGTCAAAACAAACAACATTAAATGTAAAACAGCGTAGTCCAATCAAACCAAATTATAAAACAACAGCCCAATCTAACAAATGCCACAAAAAAACACTCCTTTAAAAACAGTCATAGTTTTCAGTGCCAAAGTACTAAAAAGTACAAATACAAAAATTGCAGAAGAGAGGATTTGTTATAAAATTTAAAAAATTATATCAACCTTTCATAATGCTAAGTATTCAGAGACAACTGAACTGTGTGAGCACATTTATGAATTGTGTGTGAATTCATGCAGCTTTTAAGGTCAAATGTGATGTTTCACCTTATTTTAAATGCACTTACATCAGGATCAAGCTCTTCAAGTTCATCCTCAAGTCTCCTGAGCTCTTCTTCACTGAGCTTCTGCAAGAGCTCATCCTCATCCACATCCCGGTACTTCTCCATCTCTTTACGGAACATGATGAATAAGATAAAAGGGAGGAAGAGGACAAAAGAAAAGAAAAGAAAAGAAAAAAAGATAGGCAGGAACAGTTGAGCCCCCCAATCACAGGACCTTGGTGAATACAAGAGAAGAGACATATCCATTATTAGGCCTATTCTAAATTCAAAGTTTATGATTTTCTACAGTATTTAAGTTGCCTGGAAATTCAGACCCAAATCCGAAATATTATGGAAATAAGCTGAGCAAATTCAAATTGGGCTCTCGTGAGAACTCTGGATTTTCAGGGTAGGTTATAAGTGGATTATTAAAGACAATTTCAAATCATATGGAGAGCACAGGTGTTCTTCATCCTATTAACTGAGGACACGCTATGCTAACATTGGACAACCAGAAAAAGCACACATATTTTTTCTTAACTTTGGACAGCATCTGCTCTGCTTTTTAAAACTTGAACGTTTGAATGTCTCTGTGCAAAATGTTTTACTTATGCCTGTTTTTTTAAAATGCATGCCAATTTTTATTAAAAAAAAATATTACATTATGACCTTAAACAACAGATACATTAAGTCATTTATAATAATATATCTAATGAGAAGAAAACTAGTCAAACTGAAGGCTGGCCTCTGCTCTTGGACCATCTTCATTGTCCTTGGTAAATCCAATAGACAAGGACATTGACCAGCAAACTCCATCACGCTATATAATGCAAATTTATTATTAACATACTGCCACTAGTTTAAGTTTCCCAAATCAATAAACTAGTTATTATGTACACATTCCCAGACAGTTCCTCAAACAAATTGCTTTTCCACTTCAGTTAATAAAACTACAATTAATGATGTCTGAATAGTTGTGTTGCTTCAGATACATATCTTTTGACATTAAAACAATACAAAATACATTTTAAAGAGCAAACTAAATTATTAATCAAATATAATTTTCTCCGAGCTTCATCTGTCCTGTTAATATGCGTATTTGTATGTTTCATGGCTCTATACAATGATGAAAACAAAGCGTTAGTGCCGGAGTCTCTATCATTCTCACTTACTTCAGTCAGCGCTTATCCCACACTATATATAGCGCATGTGACAGCTGAATACTTTGACCAGATATGGTTTCTTTTCGGAGCCGCTATTTCACACAAATGTGCTGCTGCCTCAAGCAAAGATTTCTCAAATCCAAGGTTCATAGAAGAACAACGCTTGACACGGCGGAAAAAGCCCAAATATTAAAAGTAGTCACTGCTCGAGCCTTCTTTCAAAAAGTCCAGTAGTCGGTGGCGATCTAAGAGTTTCCACAAACCCGTAGTGCAGATATTCGCCCCGCCCACCGCATAGACCTGCCAATCACTGACGCCATTCATACAGCCCACCAATCAAGTTGCAGAGACAAATGAGTCACCCATGTGTATCGGGTTGTTGTCTTTTCGTTTAATGGTTCGAACCAAATGTTAACTTAGAAATTAAACAAACATGAGAACCTAAGTACAAATGTTCTTTTACAATTAGGCCATTTTCCTTTCAGAAAGCACATAATAAGACCACAGCAAACAAATCAAAGTGCAAAATCAAGAGTATAAACAATACAAAGCAGTAGTGCCTCACACAAAACCAACATAAATAAATCAAAATACTCCAAGACAAATGGTCCTATGGTAAAGACACAGTAAAGGGAAGCTGTTCAGGTAAGAACAAGTTAATTTGGCAATGGTATAATATTATTATTTATCACAACAGCAAAAACTGGAAGAAAGAAATCCCTTTCCCATGGCACTCGGAACGATAACTAAAACTATTTGTGAACGTGTAAATAAAATGAGCTGACCAAACATACATAGAGTCAATGCTTTTGAATTCTAGATCCAGATTTCTTCAGGCTCAAGTTCTCAGCATGGTTCTGGGAAAGGGTAGTTGTAACAGTCTCAAGCAGCACTGCTGATCTCATCTAAAAACTCCACCATAATGTTGTGGATCCAGATGTCATTGTCCTCTTGTGTGGTGTCCACCAGGTAGACAGAGATTTTGCGCTCCCAGGGCCACTCCCCCTCCTCAACTGACTCAATCTGGGCCACCAACGGCTTTTTCTCAACATGGTTCCGAAACACCATAGAAGCTTCCTCACACCAGACCCCCTGCTTGACACCTGAAAACAAGTATTTTGCATGTAAATCAGAAGCTTTAACAGACATGCATTAGTTTTAAGGTAACTTGCAATAGGGCTGGGTGATGCATCAAATACTTACAATATATTTTCTATTTTGTTAATAGTATAAAACATCAAGACTGACAACATCAGTATTGTGATTCTAACATTTTTATTTTGTTGTTAACTTTCCTAAAGAATATGCAACCAGCCTTTTGTCACGACTGGTTTAAGATAAATATACTTTATGAACTGATTCAAATAAGAGATGTTATTAATCACAGATTCCACACTTCATTTGTGCATTCATTCAAAAGTGTTCACAGAAGTTCCTGTGTGGAATTTCGCATGCTTTAAAAAAAGTTTGTAAAAAAAACAAAACAAAAAAAAAAAACAATATATATTTTGCAGCTAAATATTACTATTTATTATACTGGGGCATTTATAAATATAGCAAAATATTCTTCCTTTTGATCTTTTAGTAAAAAAGGCTCTTTTTTTTACCATCCTTTAAAAAATGTTGATCTACTATCCAAAATTTCAATTTCTGACATTTATGGCTCCTCTGAAAGATACATAACTTTTTAAGCCATTTCAGAGCAAATACAATGTATTTATTAAATATAGTAAAAGTCTGAAAAATAATAAAGATATCATTTTGTTTAGCTCTCTCTTACCAGCCAGCTGAGCAAAAATGCCCTGGAATGGCAGCTGCCTGAACTCATCGATGAGTGGTTGGAGCTGGGAATAGTTGATCAACTCGTATTTCCCATAATCCAGTTCATACACAGAGACTAAGCCATTGGTCAGGACGCTCTTTACCAAAACACGATGCCAACTATAGAGTGAAAGAAAGAAAAAGACAGTAAACTATTTAGTTGTATTATTTAGGTAAGGAAATACAATCTGGGGTGCCATTCAGATCTTACTTGTTGTCGATCTTGGCAGCGTAGACGTTATTTTTCTGAATGTTGATTTGGGTTACTTCCTGTTTGTTGTAGAACAGGATCATCTCTCCCATCAGCACTACTAGCTTGTACAGTTCCTGCCACGGCTGCAGCACAAAGTGCCCAGGGTGACATGCTACCGACACAAACACATCCATATTTTGCCCGACCAGTGGTAAGTCCATCTGAGGGGGCAATGTGAGGGCCTTCGACTGAGTGGGAGAGGTATAGGGGCTGTCCCCTGCCTTGGGTACGATAGGTTCGGAAACCCTGGCGATCTTGCTGAAGTAGGCATCACGTTGCCAGAATGGACATGAGGCTAGCTGGTGGTTAATGCTGCTCTGAAGGTCATAAGCTCCATTTCCACTGAAGAGGTAGACGTGCACAGTCCTAGTCTCATCAAGCTTGACTATCTAAACACACAACAAACATGCCAATAAATAGACATTGCAATATTTAGTTTTTCTGCAACATGAAAATACAGTAACTTTCTCTAGATGACCTGAATAACTATTCTTGGAAAGAATTATATACAGTTTGTTCACTTCAAACCAGAGCTTTTATTTTGGCGGAAATTTTGCAATGTGATATATTGCACTAATGCGATTTAAATATATTGTGCATCGCTAATCAATAATTAAAAAAAATTCAGTAAACAATAAATGAATGTGCAAGACCTTCATGCAACTGGGGACTTTGTTGTGGACTGTCTCTCTCAACCACAGAACGGCTTCAGGAGGCCAAACACCCCCATCTGCATTCAGATCCTCCAGGAGGCACTTTATAGCCTACAGGGGCAGAAATATATAACAATTACTTTCATTCATAAAGCAGACTAATGCAATTACAGCACTTCCTACGTGCTAAATTAGTTATTTTATTATTCAAAAACAAGAAAAAACAAAAACTCATAGCTTGACTCATGACTTAAATGAGACAATGGCCTGCTCAGTTGTACTAAGTGATGAGCATGAATGAAAATGAGTGAGGGGGAAAATAACTGAGATGTGAGTACCTGAGGTGGTATGGTGATGAGCTCTCTGAGGTAGATTGGTGGGATCTCCCTGAGCTCGCTAACCTCCAGAGAAGCAGGAAGTCCCAGATCCAAAAACTGGATGTCCAACACTTGACTGCCATGAAGGGTAACGATCTACACACAGATAAAACACACATTCATATAACCAATTAAACTAATTTAATTTTCACTAGGGCTGCACAATACTGGGGAAAAAAAACGGACATTGCGATATTTAGTTTTAAAAACAGGAATTTTTACTCAATGACTTGAATAGCTCTATTTGGAAAGAGTGATTTTGTAGGAGAGTACATCTGCATATAAAATATAAATGCTGAATATTTACATCTATTTCTTCATTTTCAAACGTTAAACCTATGAGTCCATAAAGTTTCTCCTTTGCCGTCAACAGGTTCACAAACGCTTCACATTACAAATCTAGTGAAATTAGTGCCACGCGTGCATTCAAATGCACGCTATAAGCAAACCAAACTCTCAGAAAATACAAAGATGAGGTTTGTGTAGAGCAGCATTTACTGCCGATTTATATGTGCGAGTAGAGTTGTTCTGGCATCGTTTGATTTTATCGATTCCGATTTTGTTGATCAATTCAGATTCTTTTAGATTCCAGTAAAGTGAAAAACAATTTAGTCAAACATTTATATCTAACATATTTATTATGTCTTTTGGCAAAACGTTTTGTTGCAGATGATTTCCATGCAAAAAAATCAGCAGCCTAAAGAACACTAACAATTTCCTATGGTTTTAACAAAATTACCACAGCAAAAACTACTGGATTAAATAATAAAAATGTTAAACATTCAAGACAAGTGAACAGTAATACTATAAGAACAAAAACAAATTAACAATAGTACAAACAAATACAATTGAACAAAGTTCAGGAACAAAAATTGTAATCAAATGCAAAATAACACTGCATAGTTTTCTTTTTATACAATATACGGATAGATCAATTCTGATTAGTTACAAAAGTTATTCAGTCAAGATGAGTGATTTTTCCCTTGGTTCTATGATTATCGTCCAATATACTGTTGTTTGTTACACATGCGTTTTCTTTCTCAACTGTTGCAACGGTCAAATAAAACCGAACTGACTGAGTTTACAAAGAGATTGACCATTTTTGTGTATGTGCGTTCAAGCATAAGCGTAACTCAAATCAGTAGCAGTCCAGCTGTGTGCACGCTTTGGATGTGTGCACAAAGAAAACGCATCTTCTTGCGCTTGAAAATGGTTTGAAAACACATTAAAAAAAAAATCACACACAGGAATCGATACCTGACCTTTAAGTATCCAATTCCAGAATTGGAATCGATTTTCAATTCCCAACCCTATGTGTGAAGAGAATTAACTCCAGAGCTAGAACATGACATGAGTGATGAAGGGAAAAGTTCTCACCTCTGCTCTTGCCCATTTGCTCTTGTATTTAGCTAGACACACTTTCCCGCAGAATGGTTTGGACACCAACAGCTCCCATGTTAACTTAGAAACACATAAGAGACATGTAATGCTCCCATGATCATACACAGCAAACAGAAGCCTAAAATCAAAAGACACAACATTTTATTATTTTACCTGAGAGATGAAATGTGCCTCAATCTTGTCCATGATGTCTTTAAGTTTGGCCTGGCCCCGAGAAGGCAGCTGACAGTAAATACTGCCATCAGAGCACACATTTGTCACACACACGTTTGTGTACACGCTGTTCACCTGAAGAGACAAGAGGGAGAAAAACACATTATTATTATTCATTCATTTTGTTTTTTTGAAAAATGCAATTTAATAATTTTGTGATTTTATTTATAATTGACCTGTAGAGGATTCTCCATGGACTTATCCTGCAGGGCTTTCAAGCATACAGCGCTCACATTGACATCATCGTTATGAGAAGTGTCATAAAGCACAATAAGCGGTGTGTCCCCTCGCTCCAGAATCTCAGCCAATAGCGTACGACCAACAGCTAATGATTTCAGAGTTTTCAGAACTACCGCATCTGTACTGAATTGCTCCAGACCTAACAAGCAAGTGAATGTGAACACAAAAAGGAATTACATAACATAACTCTCTCACACATATACACAAAGGCCTCTGATAAACGATACCTGCAAGTTGACATATCGTCCCCTGAAAAGGAAGAGTCAGGAATTGATCCCTCAGCTGGAATATCTTCTTCCTGCTGACCACCTCAAAGAACCCATGATCCACACAATACACCTACGAAAAGGAAAGTTGAAGTTAGAGATGCACAGGTCGACTGCTAAAATAACTAGAAGCAGATGATAAAGGAAGCCTCACACATTCAAGTTACAAATAGCCGTATCTGCTCTTAAGTTGTCAATGAAGTGGATACAGAAGTGTCTGGTACCTTCACGTTGTCCTCTGTGACCTGGTGAACCTGAGCTCTTAGTACTGCATCTTCCTCCATAGCAACTGCCACCAGTTGTCCAACTTTTGGGGAGAGAAGACGAAGTCCAGCGCCAACTGTATTATAGAATTGAAGCATAGCCTCCTCTATCACCTCCAGAGCTTTAGAGTAGCCTTCACCGACAAACCTGAAAAATAAGACAGCATCATGAATCCACAATCTAAAATAATGAAAATAAAAGAACTAGAAATTCATCTTGTATCAATAAAATAGAGGGGTTTTTTTAGCGTTACCGGAGAACAACGTTGTTGGTGCTGCTGACCTCCATCACCAATACAGATTGATACTCTGCCGCTGGGATAACCAAAGGAGGCACATGTGGATTGCTTTCACAGAGCATAAACAGTGGTGGTGGGTGAGGACGGGGCTCTGTCTGCACCTGGCATGGTAGTGCGTACAGTATGGCTCTCTTTCGATTGTCCGGCATGGGGTACTCAACCATACATGTATCTGCCAACAAAGACAGATCCTCCAACACGTACTGTGGAAACTCGCACCTGAGAGACAAGCAGAAAATATTTTTTTTAAGTCACGGTACCTGGAAAAAAATATTTCACTGTGCTACTCTCTCATACATCTCATTAAGTCAAGTCAAGTCAAATATATTTATATAGCGCTTTTCACAATACAGATTGTATCAAAGCTGCTTCACAGTATCAATCAAAACAACTTAATGTTTATTACTGGAAAAAAAGACATCCAAGTTTGGTAGAGCTGATCAATGGTATGATTGGTTAATTCATTTGAATATCCCCAACTGAGCAAGCCAAAGGCAACAGTGGCAAGGAACCGAAAAACTCCATCCATCCTAAAGGTGTCCTAACACACCATCAGATGACCCAATGGAGAAAAAAAAACCTTGGGAGAACCCAGGCTCAGTCGGGGGCCAGTTCTCCTCTGGCGTTTATGAACTAGAAGCAATTAAAGCAATGATCAAAAGTGGCAGTAAAGACATTTATAATGTTACAAAAGATTTCTATTGCAAATAAATGCTGTTCATTACCATTCAAAGAATCCAGGCCAATACTATGAAATGTGTTTCCACAAAAACATTAAGCAGAACATTATGTTTTCAAAATTGCTAATAAGAAATGTCTCTTGAGCAGAAAATCATTGATATTTCTTCATATTTTATGCGTTAGCATACTTCTGTTCGAAATATCCATTGCATACTGAAAAAAGTATGCACTCTACAAATATACAGTAATCAGCATAGCATCCTACCCAAAGGCCTCCTGGAAAAGTTGTGGGAGTGCATGAGCCCACAGGCCATGGCTGTATTTATTGAGCAGCTGCCGCAGCTTCTGCTTGATCTCTGGAGTCAGAGGCTTTTGAGAGGGTGGAGTGGAGGGAGGGGTGATGAGCGAGTTGGAGTGAGCCTTGGGTGTTTCAGGGAGAGATAAATCCAGCATGGTGGAGTTGGGCGATGTTGGACTCAATGGTGCTTGGGATTTCTGGGTTGAAGGAGGTATGTTAATGGCAAGAGTTCTGAGGATGCGGGTAGTTTGCTGGGCAGGTGTTGGCTGTTTCCTAAACGCAGTGTTAGGAGACTGTTTGCATGGAGCTACAGCAGGCACAGTGCTTGGTTTTGGGGCAGGATCCATGACAGGGTACACCAGGCGGTCCACTATGTTATTACTGCCTGGCTTTTCAACCTAAAGGACAGCAGAGAGAAAGAAAATAAAATGATAATTTATCATATAACGATCACCAACTTTATTACATAAAAGGTTCAGCAAGTGATTTCTGAAAACACTGTTGGTATTTGAAATCAACCCAAACAAACAGACCCTCCCTTCATTACTCTGCCCCCCAAAATGCATGAACAATCTTAATCATAGATGAAGCAAACCAAAATAATGCTTCGCAAAAATAGGCTGGTCAAGCTAATGTGCAGTGGAAGGGCACGTCTGACTGTTTCTATAGGAATTTTTATTCTTTTAGTAATTTTGTCATGTACTTTTGTCATTTTAATTAGTTTTAGTTATTTATTTATTTAAATTTAGTTAGTTAGTTCCCAGCAGGGTTTCTGCAGGTTTTATGAAGGAATATTTAATCATTTAGATAATGAATAATTTAAATAAGATAAACTAAAGAAAATGTAAGAAATAAATTGAGGAAATATGTCAATGTGTTCTCTAAATGTAAATGTCTATAGGGAGAAACAATGAGTTGTATTAGCAACACTTCAAGTTTGAAAATACAACTTTCAACATATATCCATTACTTTTTAATTCATTATCCAAATAAAAAGTAGCTTGAAATCAATCCCAACCACTAGAATACGAAAATAACTCCTGCTGTACTCTCTGATCATACTGTCAAGTATGTCAAAGTATTTTTTTCTTATTTTCTAGTGCAGTTGTCTAAAGATTCTTAATTCAACATTTACTTAAGATGCAAAATATAAAGTCTTGTTTTCCTAGAAATCGATCAAAATGAAGTGAGTACTTGATTAAAACAAGTACAAATCGACTTAATTCAAAAAGGAAGTTTTCATAAAACTCATTGACAGATATTTGTTGTTTTAATCAAACTCAATTTTGTTAGATTTTTCAAGACTGTATTTTACATTTCAAGTAAATATATCTCAAATGTTTAGATATTTGTATTGGAAAACAGGACAAAAAAATATGGAAGACATTCATTTGTAGTGCAGTGCATGCAACATTTAATGCCATGACTATGAATTTAAGACTTTCTGCTCTGATTCAAGAACTTTTTAAGGCCAAAAATCTAAATTACCCCATTATTTACTCACCCTCAAGCCATTCTAGATGTATATGACTTTCTTCTTTCAGATGAATACAATCAGAGTTATTTAAAAAAATGTCCTGGCTCTTCCAAGCTTTATAATGGCAGTGAATGGAGGATGAGATTGTGAAGCCCAAAAAGTGCATCCATCCATGATAAAAGTGCTTCACACGGCTCAGAGGGGTTAATAAAGGCCTTCTGAAGTGAAGTGATGCGTTTGTGTAAGAAAAATATGTATATTTAAAACTTTATAAACTAAAATAAATAGTTTTCGACAGATGGCTGTATACGCATCGATTTACGGTGAAAGAGTAACCCCTGACTTGACGCATGACATATTGACAAACTTATTGAAGTCATGTAGTTAGATGAGAGGGTACAGGGTGATTCTCTCACAGTGCAGATGTGCGTCCACGTCTCCACTTCTTTGTGCATGTGGAGCTCTTCCTGGAACATATTCTTATATAGCTGAGGGATTTTGGACAGCCAGACTCCACTGCAGTACTTCTGCAAAATCTGTTTGATTCGACCCTGAACCACCGCAACATCAGCACGGTTTACAGGCTTTTGCTGAGCTGAAGAATGCAACACAGAAACAAACGTCACACTTAAATTAATTGAGTATATCAAAAACAGAGATTGTAAAACTAAATTACTTGGCATATCCTGAAGACAATACAGTGCTGCAGTAGCTACGTTTACATGGACACCTTTTGGGTCAATCGGAATGAAATCAATCTGGTGGTTACATGAAGATTTTTTTAGTTCGATTGAGCTGTCAATCTGATTATAAGGGTCCATGTAAACGCATCTACTGATGAGATATTTTTGTAGGCCATCCCAGAAGTTACCTCCACCCTGGTATCTTTCTTAGACAAAAAGCCAACAGGATTTTCTCATTTGGCTTTTGGATTATTACAGAAAATAGGCTCTATGACAGACAAAAGTTAATGATGCTTACAGGTTTTGTTAATCAAGTTAATCTTCAGACATGATTGAACTCAACTTATGAATTCTGAAGTCTAAATACAATCGGCAGTTGTACAGCACAGATACAGGACTTCAACGTCGCCACCACTAAGCTGGTGAAAACTCTCAATCTTTTATTTAAAATCTTTAAATCGGACAGTTTGATGACGTTTAATGTCCCAAGAGCCTCTGTAGTCCCATTTAGTCACTTTTGGGGTATTACTGATGTATTATATGTTGAGGGAATAAAAATGTGAAAATGAACTGACTTAGCTTGTCAACCGTAAACATTATTTCAGGCATTTAACCAAAACCCCATTCTAAAAAATTAAATGACTAACAATGGAACGAAAAAGCAAAAATGCTAACTTTTTCCGGGTTTTATGATTCAGTCCTGCAGAACTATACAGTCCATCATTGCTCGCAAGGCTGGAAAATAAAGCCAATTTTTTAAGCATTAGGTTTAGTGATAAGTTTAGGTTTCAGTTAGAGCTGCACGATTGATTGTTAAAAGATCGCAATTTCATTCCTAAATGACAACGGTTTGGCCATATCTATTAAACCTTTGATAAAATCACACCGAAACATTCAAATCTGTGTTGGCGCTGCCGCTGAGCCAGAAAAAGCAGTTAGGCTGTCTAGTTGTGAAACCGCTCCAACGATCTTTTTAAACATACAGTATCGCTATTTCCATGTTACAAATATTCAAATGATCACAGAAGTACGGATAAAAGTTTATAGTTCGGATATAAACACTGATGTCTACAGAAGCAATCAAAATAGAGCAAATCACTTTTTGAAAGCAATTACGATTGTATCGATTACATTGTTACACCACTGGGTGGCGACAAGTGACTTACATTTATTTGTGATTGAATCATTCAAGAGATCAGTTCAGAATAGCTGTTAGTTCAGAAAAACGAGAGAAGTATTTATGAGCGAGTCGTTTGAATCACTCATTCAAACAGATTTTTAAAATAATTAATTGACTTGTAATGCTGCCCGAATCATGCACTGTTCCTTCGTTGGCCAGAGGAGAACTGGCCCCCCGACTGAGCCTGGTTTCTCCCAAGGTTTTTTTCTCCATTCTGTCCCTGATGGAGTTTTGGTTCCTTGCCACTGTTGCCTTGGCTTTTGGCTTGCTTAGTTGGGGACATTTAATATTCAATAATATTATTGATCTGCCTTACTTAAGGTGGACGTAACAAACTTTGTTATATTGTTTTCATGTTATCACTGTGAAGCGCTTTGATACAATCTGTATTGTAAAAAGCGCTATATAAATAAAGGTGACTTGACTTGAATTCAAATAAATTTAAAAAAAAAATTAAATAGACAGCAGTAATTAACATTTTGTCAGAACCTCTAGTAAATCACATGTTATTTTGTTTAGTTTTATATTCAGAATCATGGGAGAATCTATTTTAGACAAAAAAATATTGTGATTCTAGATTTATCCAGAATTATGCAGCTCTAGCTTCAGGATTCTGTTCTGTTTAAATAAAACACTGTATCTGAGCCAACATAAACTGTGCCACTGTCATGAAGAAAATACACACATTATTAATAGCGCAAAACGTGAGGTTTACCTGGTGTCCCACTGGTCTTATGAGGTGAAGTCTTTATTTCTGTATTGACCTTGCTGGGTACAGATGTAGTCCCCCCTAACCTAAAATCACATAAGTGTTTTGATGAATATTTTGAGAATGTATTAGTGCTCACAAAGTGTTCTGACTCGCATCACTCACCCTGGTGATTTCCTGTTTGGTTGACGGGAAGGAACCCAGGAGGAGGGGAGGTCACTACTGTAAAGTTGGCGCTGGTTAGGGTAAAAACTAGATTTGGATGCGGTGCCTCGAGCGGGATGAGTCATGTGGCCCGGTTGCCGCAGAGACAAGCGAGGTTTGGCTGCAAAAGACCAAAACAGTTAAACCACATCAATAAACAAGCACATACCTTGAAGGGCTAAATGACTGACTGCAGGATGCGAGTTTGTGGCATTAGTGTGCAACGGTGACCAACTGGGACCGATATAGTCAGCACACATACAGACAAGGTTGGTGGGCAAAGACAGCATTAAACCCTTTAAATAAGCTCTCTCTTGGGACGTGGGCACACAAACTACATTTTCAATGTCATTAATCCCATTTACTTGATTTATGTGGCTAACATTCTCTTTTAAGGTGATGTGTATTAAAACACTTTTGCTATTTTACAACTAAAGAAAACCATTTGACTTTGTAACACACACAGAAAATAATAAAATCCATTTAAGGTTTTGCACCTCACACAATTTAAGCTTACATTTATTTTAAGATATACGCCGTTCAATTATGAATAGCAAAATAATACAAACGTTATATTTACATTTATTCATTTAGCAGATGCTTTTCCCCAAAAGCAACTTTGAAATGAGGACTTTAACAAGTGATTCATCCTAAGGAGACAATAACACGAGAAGTGCTTGCACTACAAAGTTCAACTCAAACATCGCCTAGAATAGTACAAGCTAGAAAAAGGAGTGATTAGGAAATCATTATGAAATTCAAAACTTTATTGAAATTAACCACAAAAATTACATCACATTAGCCAAACAGCATCGCTCACTGGGTCCTTTCGTTTTTCTGTGCATGTAGTTACCGTTATATGAAAACAAAGAGGAAGACTTTGCTCTCATTTGGAAGTTCAGTAATTTCGAGCAGCCAGACTTCTTCACATTCTTCTGCCGGGCGACCAGCTGTGCGATGTGTGCCGTCTCCTCACACACACCAGCAAAACACATGACCTACAAACATACCCATAAAGTTTGTCACATTATAGTTTGGATCTGGCATAATGGTACATAATTAATCAATAACTGAACATTTTCTTTATCGTAAGTGTTTACATTTTTTGGCATTTCTCTCAAAACCAGACAAATTCCAAGTTGGAGGAGGGTAAGGAAAAATGTAATTGCTGATTCACAAAATCTGAAATTGGTTCACCATGGCCCTACTTATACATTTATATAAATCCTCACTGATGCTTTTGTTTTCACATAGCTTGAAGTCCATGCACAGCATTTGTGAACAAAATACAAGTGATCTATTAACAGATCAAGTGAAGAATGCATCACCTCTCCAGCACTGGAGCGCTCAAGCCGCACCACACCGGGAATGCTGCGCAGAAAGCTCTCGAGATTGCAATGGCCAAACTGCCGGAAAGGAATCATCTCTCCTGTCAGAGCCCGGTAATCTCCTGGAAGACGGACCATGGCCACACCATGCTTACTGCTCTGAAGAACAGCTCGCAGCATCTTTTTCACCAACTCCACATCACTCATCCTGCACTCGAACACAAAGACAATCAATTGAAGACACTATGACTGAAGACAGCATTTTTGTAACCTAATGAGTTGCCAATCTAGAAAGAATTTTGGCCATCACAGGCGCATTCAGAGTCATACGAGTTATACAAAAATACTGTCTAGGTAGGCATCTTTCTGTGAGACTAATATGCTTTGAAGGTTAATAGTTAGTTATGTCTGTGGTAATTAAGGAATGCTTTGAATCTACATAACAATTGAGCGACCCAGCAAAATCAAGCTGTATAACAAAACAATGGCAAACTTTTAAATGAAAAGTTCAAGTTAAATTAATGAACCCCAAGAAAACCTGTTTGAAATAAAAAAAAAGTCTTGAAAATGATTGCAAAAAAAAAAAAAACACGATTAAGTGTTGTACACTCATTCATTTTATTTTATTGTTGTTTAAAAGGGTAACGTTATACATGTTTTTTTCCCACATACAAAAATACATATATTACACTAACGTACATAAACGTATCACGTTTAAACAGTTTAAAAGATTTCTCATATTATTGTATTGTGAGCTTATTTGTCATCGATCCCTTAGACTGAAATCATTTCCATGTCAAAAGTAAGTTAATGGTTTGTGCTTGTTTGAATGTCGTTTATTAATGTTACAAACATAACATCCCTTAAAAAATAGTTTTTACACAATTTTATATTTTAAAGCCTGACTAATTTTGGCAGTAACTTAGGTATCATCCAAGATAACCTTACACTTACGTAAAACATAAGCATTAAATAACTCAAATATCAGAAAGACAGGCGGGAAGAGAGGAGGCTAACTTTCATCAGACCGTAACGTTAATTGACTAGCTAACGTAAGCATGCGATGCAACTGATTTAACTTTATTATTCCGTTTCTTTAAACTTGGAAAGAAACATCTTATTCCCAAATCTTAAAAATATCACCAAAACATTATTAAGGGAAGAACTGTTAATTAAACTCACCTGATTGCTTTTTCTCTTCACACTAAATTAGCCGTTGAATACCGCGAGCACACGGACGACACGTGTATTTGGTATCACTCCGGAATACGTCATACGTCATCTGAAAACGGCCTGAAGTCAAATTTTAGAAAGCCAAAAAAATAAAAATAATAATAATAATTCAGCTGAATCCAAGTACGTTTTTTACCAATTTTATGATTTACTCAACAAATAAATAAATATATGAATAAACCCCAACATCCCTGACTAGAAGGGCCAGCGAGGCATCCTTTTAGGCCTAGGCTATATAAAGAGTTTATTCTTCTGCAGCATTTAAACACCTATTACAATGGGTAATCTTGCTCTGTAAAGGTGCTGAAGGCAAAAAGCTATAAATAAAACTCAGGGTGATGCCAGTCATGTGCTCACACACCAGTGTCGGACTAACTGAATTTAAAAACTATTCAGTAAGGAATCAGTGGAGAAAAAGCTTCAGCTTCAGAAAATATTATTCAAATAAGTGAATTCTTATTATAGTAAAAAAAAAAAATAGATTCATGGGCTTAGACTTTCAAAACTTACCAGAAAGTACTAGTATTTTATTTAATTTATAGGCTTTTTTGTGTGACATATACCATTAAATTAATTCACCAAAACAAATATTTCATATTTTTATTCCAAAAATACTGACCAATAACACTGAACAAATCAAACATTAAAATTTGTTACAGAAGCTCATGAAAAGCATTAACCCTGAACATACAACCGAATCCAGCATTTTCTCAGTCCAGTTCGCTGATAAAATAGTTTGTTTAATGGCTTTGATGAGTGAAGTTACAAAATTAACGGGGACGTTCTCATTCTAGAGAACATTTTATTGGTCAAAAAAATTTGACATGCAGATGATTCATCAATCATTTTGGTTCTTTGTATCAAAAAGGAAAACAGAAGTCTCTTTTGTCAGTAGTGCAACAGCATATACAGTGGATGACCTCAAAGTTTCAGACACAATCTTCAGTTTTGAAACATGCTGTCTGTCTTCACACAGATAGACACCCTGACACTGCTCTGCTTTCCAGGAGACAGTTTCAAGAGCTAAACTTCTTTCAGATGTCTAACTGTGTTGGTTCTGTTTCGGGAGTTTTGTTGTTGACCAGTTCATTTGCTTGTTGAGCCTGTGAGGTGATGGTTCGGGCCAAGAGGAGTGGGTCTTGGTTGTCGTTCTGTGTCAGTGTTTTTCTCTTTCGCATCAGGATGAGTGCAGGGTTCCTCAGCAGTGTGTAAAGCAGCAGCCAGCGCACGCGTACTCTGCCCCCTCCTGAACATCCTGTTAAACAGCAGACAGCCAAAGTTATTTTATTGGATTTAAAGAAATGTGCGCTTTGGTTTCAGATATCTGTTATTATTACCTGTGTTATTGCTAAAAGTTGCATAAGAGGGTACTGCAGGTCTCCGTTTCTCCACTATTCTCCCAAGTAGTAGATGGCAGAAAGACACCATAACTGGGTTGCTGTGGTAATGATCAGCAAATATCATCCCTATCCATGTGCTATATCCTGCCGCAAAAAAGTAAATGGTAACCATTGTGGAGAAAAACTGGAATTAATCTGATATTTTAGAGCCTATAAAGGGAAATATTCCATCACCCAATTATAATTAATTGAAGACAAAAAAATATTTAATAATGAAATAATTAACATCATAATTATCATGTTCCTATTATCTACTTTAAAGGGTTAGTTCACCCAAAAATAAAAATTCTGTCATTAAATACTCATCCTCATGTTGTTCCAAACCCGTAAGACTTTCGTTCATCTTCAGAACACAAATGAAAATCTTTATGATGAAATCTGAGAGCTTTCTGTCCCTCCATTGACAGCTAAGCAAATACCACTTTGACGCTTCAAAAAGTTCATAAAGGGATCGTAAAACTAATCAATATGATTTGAGCGGTTTAGTCCAAATTTTCTGTCCAAAGACTTGATCGCTTTATATGATGAACAGATTTAATTTAGGCTTTTATTCACATTTAAACACTGATCAGCAAACATAAACTGTAGCTCAACTGAACCTGCTTGACATGCGAGAACAAACCTCATTGGTTCTTGCTGAAGCTCAAACGCGCTGCGTAACACGAGAATGAACCTCATTGGTTCTTACATGTCAAGCGAACATCCTTGAGCTTTCGTTTACCATAACTGATGTGTGAGTTGATGAATGTTTATATGTGAATAAAAGCCTAAATTAAATATGTTCATCATATAAAGAGATCGAGTCTCTTCAGAAATGTTTTGACCAAACCGCTCAATTCACGTGGATTTGTTTTATGATCTCTTCATAAACTTTTGGAAGTGTCAAAGTGGAATTGTCAATGGAGGGACAGAAATCTCTCAGATTTCATCAAAAAGATCTTCATTTGTGTTCCGAAGATGAACGGAAATCTTACGGGTTTGAAATGACATGAGGGTCGACATGAGTAATTAATGATAGAATTTTCATTTTTGGGCGAACTATCCCTTTAAGACTAAAATGATATTTGGAAATTTACATTTTCACTGCACAGCATATGCCATTTTTACCTGGATCCATGGACTCATAGCCGCGCTGCATGATGGTCCGATCAATGCGCGACACCAGCCATGTACCCACAATGCAGCTGCTTAAAAGGCGCAAAATACAGTTGCTCAACCCCATAATCACATTATAGAAGAAGAAAAAGTAGTTAAAGCAGTGGAACGCTTTTCTGTGGAAGAACAAAAGAGAGATGAGTTATTTCAGAAATATCTTTTAAAAAAGACTTTTATGTTTCATATTTATAATTATATTTTTCACTCAGGGCACCTTAGGAAACAACATTGAATCATGACTGTTTAAGGTCATATATTTATAGCCTCTTCTATTTGTTTTTAATTGTATGAAAATTGCTTTTTAATGGTCCAACCTGTTGTTGATTGCAAGAGGCTTTTCTTTGTCTTCAGGTGAGAGTTTGTCCTGCAGGAAAAACACTTGGACCAGGATAATCTGCCCTACCACCAAGGCTATAACTATGAATATTGTGAGCCTGAAATGACATAAAAACACAATTTAATGCTACTTAAACAGCATCTTTAATAGATAATTATTAGATTATCATAAAAATGTTAGGGCGTTGGCTATAAAACACACCACTGTTCAAAAGTTTGCGGTCAGTAAGACTTTTCTTAATACTTTCCGTAAAGATGCACTAAATTGATCAAAACTGACAGTTAAGTAAATTTATAATGATACTTTTCTAACTATTTCAAATAAATACTGTTGTTTTGAATTTTCAATTCCACAAACATAAGAAGCAGCACAACTGTTTTCAACATTTATGATAATGAGAAAAGTTTCTTGAGCACCAAATTAGCATTTTAGATTGTAGGATCTGAAGGATCATGACACTGAAGACTGAAGTAATGATGCTGAAAATACAACTTTGCCATCACAGGAATATATCTTTTTTTTATTTTTAAATATATTAAAATAGAAAAGTTATTTTACTAAAAACACTTACTGACCTCACACTTTTGAAAAGTAGTTTATGATGTTGTCATGCAAATAAAAAAAAAAATGGCCTAATGATTATGCTTATAAAAATAATGTGGACTTGAAATGTCAGAACTCACAGAATAACACCAACACTAGAAAGCCAGCTGAGAAAATGCCCCTTCTGGATTGGTAGAACAACTCCATACACAAACATTAAGGCAAAAAGAAACTGCACAAAGTGAACTATCAGAAACCCTGCAGAAACAAAAATAATGTTAAGCAATGCAGCAAACCATGTCTTCAAATTATTCCATATATTTGAGTCACACTGACTAAAAACAGGAAAATAGCAAAGTATGCCAAGGGACAGATGCCCGTGATGCTAAAGACCTCTCTGAACAGAAGGTAAAATTTATAAGCTGATCTCACCACATTTTCTGAGGACAGGATATGAGGTCACAAGAAGATAAATAATACTGAATAACACAGTCCAAATTTTAAAGAGTTTTACTTACCCCACAGAGTGAAGGCAATCTGCCAGCCTGAATATCTTGTTATAGCAGCCTGAGAGAGAAAAACATTCGGTATTATGATGAGCCACCTAAATGCCACTGAGTTTGTCTTTTTAATGATGTTGTTAACCTCAATCTTAGAGGAGACCCTATGAATCCCTTCACAAATCTTTACTTACCACGCTGACTGCAGGACTTGGTTTATGGAACTTCTCTGGAAGAAAAGTTTTTTGCCCCCTCCACAACCTCTTTAAATGTTTCCTGCAGTCATAAATGCAGCTCATTGTTTGGTAAAGTTCTTTTTAAATTACTGAAATCGCTATAGTGTTGAATTTTATATACAAAACCTGCTTAAGCAAGCATACCTGTAACATACTAGCACATGAAATGTGTAAGTAACAGACGTCAGAGTGGAAAAAATGGTTGTCGCCAGCCACGACCCTAATACAGAAATATTAAACATTAAATCACGTTTCAGCATCTATCTATCTATCTATCTATCTATCTATCTATCTATCTATCTATCTATCTATCTATCTATCTATCTATCTATCTATCTATCTATCTATCTATCTATCTATCTATCTATCTATAGTTGTAATCAAAATGATTCAACCCCCATTGCAAATCAGGTTTATTCAAAATTGTACAGACTTTTAGCTGTTTGTAATGAACAAATAAAAAAAAAGTAATAAAAATAGCTCAACACAAAAACATTTTTCAAGTGGTTTCCCCAAATTCAACTGAAAATGCAACTTTTAATGACTTCTATATCAAAATTATTCAACTCCCTGAATAGAATCCCTCACAACAGCACAAATCTGCTAAACAAATGTTGTCTCAAGTACACCTGATGCAACTAATCAAGGGCTTCATTAGTTGCACCAGGTGTGCTTGAGCTAGAACACATGAAATATCTGAACTGGCTTTGTTAATTGTGTCACGTTTGACTAAAGAAATATGGGTAAATCAAAAGAATGGTCCAAAAAGTTCAGAGAAGATATCATCGCCCTTCATAAACAAGGGACTGGATGAAGATAAAAAGATAGCGAAGGCACAAAATTTTCCTACAGACACCGTTGGAGGCATAGTTGGCAAGTTCAAAGTTAAAGGAACAGTGGTTACACTGCCTGGATCGGCAGAAAAAGGAAGCTATCAACGGCTGCAACCAGATTTCTGAGAAGGCAGGTTCAGAAAAACCCTTGAGGGACTGCAAAAGACCTGCAGCAAGACCTGGTGGCAACGGGCACTGAGCTTTTAGCTGCACAGTAAGGCGCCTACTAAACACATGCGGTTTCCATGCCAGAACTCCAAGACATACACCACTACTGACCCAAAAGCACAAGAAAAGTGCTCAAAATCATATAAATAAGTTTGGGGATCCTGTTCTGTGGAGCGATGAAAAAAAATGGAACTTTTCAGCCCTATGGATCAGCGGTATGTCTGGAGGAAGAAGAATGAAGCATTTGCTGAAAAGAACACACTGTCTACAGTTAAGCATGGTGGTGGCTCGGTGATGCTCTGCGGCTGCTTTGCATCCTCTGGCACTGGAAACCTGCAGCGTGTGGAAGAAAAGATGGATTCATTTAAGCACCAGGAAATCCTCTGAGAAAACTTCATGCCGTCAGTGAGGAAGCTGAAGCTTAGGCGTCATTGGACCTTCCAACTGTAAAATGATCCCAAGCATACCTCAAATTCCACCAAGGCTTGGTTGCAGAAGAAGTCCTGGAAGATTGTACAGTGGCCATCACAGTCACCTGACTTGAACCCCATATAAAATCTCTGGAGGGGTTTGAAGAAGGTGGTTGCAGCCCGCAAACCAAAGAATATAACTGAACTGGAGGCCATTGCTCATGAGGAATGGGATAAGATTCCTCAGAAACACTGCCAGAAGCTGGTGTCAGGTTATACATCTTGTTTTCAGCAGGTCATAACAGCAAAATGGTGTCCTACTAAATACTAAAGATACTTGCTATGAAGGGGTTGAATAATTTTGAGAAGGTAGAAGTCATTCAAAGTGGCAGTTTTCAGTTGAATTTGGGGAAACTGTTAAACATTTGTTGTGCTGAGATATTTCAATCACTTTTGTTTGATTTGTTAATTGCAAACAGCTGAAAGTCTGTAAATGTTGCCAATAAACCTGGTTTGTAATGTCAAAATAATTTGAGTACAACTGTATCCATCTATGTATCTACTGTCACAGTCTGTCTTGTCTTCGCCTCTTCACTACACTTCCCAGCATCCCTCATGTTTTCGCACCTGCCTGTCATCATCGTTGTCACCTGTGTCTTGTTAATTATCATCATCTGTGTCATCTGTCACCTGTTTCAGTTCATCAGTGTTTGTATTTAGTTCCTTCAGTTCAGTCAGTCCTTTGTCTGTAGTTAGTCATGTTTAGCGTGTGTTATCCTGCCTGTCTGTACCTGCCTGTCTGTACCTGCCTGTCTGTACCTGCCTGTCTGTACCTGCCTGTCTGTACCTGCCTGTCTGTACCTGCCTGTCTGTACCTGCCTGTCTGTACCTGCCTGTCTGTACCTGCCTGTCTGTACCTGCCTGTCTGTACCTGCCTGTCTGTACCTGCCTGTCTGTACCTGCCTGTCTGTACCTGCCTGTCTGTACCTGCCTGTCTGTACCTGCCTGTCTGTACCTGCCTGTCTGTACCTGCCTGTCTGTACCTGCCTGTCTGTACCTGCCTGTCTGTACCTGCCTGTCTGTACCTGCCTGTCTGTACCTGCCTGTCTGTACCTGCCTGTCTGTACCTGCCTGTCTGTACCTGCCTGTCTGTACCTGCCTGTCTGTACCTGCCTGAAGTTTCTTTGTAAGTAAAGTAATTGCATTGGAGCTCTTGCCTTTTTGTCTTCTGCCTGCACCACGCTGTGACATCTACTGTATGTATCTGTCTGTCTATATCACTAATGTTGATAATTTTAAAAGATGTCTCCTTATGATCAAGGGTGCATTTTTAAAAATACAGTAAAATCAGTAGTTTATTTTTATTATCAATGTTGAAAACCGTTGTGCTGCTTAATATTTTAGTGGAATTTTTTTTCTTCAATAAATAGAAAGTTCAAATGAACAGCATTTATTTGAAATATAAATCTTTTGTAACAAGTCTTTACTGTCACTTTTGATCAATTTAATGCATCTTTTCTGAATAAAAACAAGAAATTCTTTTTAGAAAAATTTTACTGACTCCAAATGTTTGAATAGTATTGTCATCTGTACAGAGACTATAAATATAAAGTCAAGTCATCTTCATTTATATAGCGCTTTTAACAATGGATTGTCTCAAAGCAGCTTTACAGAGATAAACATCTAATTTAAGGTAACAGAGATTGTTTTGGCTTTATAGCGGTTCTTGAATGATGTTATTTCCAGCTAAAGTTTTTGATTTTGATTGATTCACCTCCGTCGAAATGATCAGACTTTAAACGCGAACCAAAGACAAGAGAAAAGGAAAAAATCTTACTTCGTGCAACAATGCCGAACTCATTCATTCTGGGAATGAGGGATGTGAAAATGTTGTCTGTATGATTACAGGATGATGCTATCTCTGCAAGTGAGTCCTTCAAAGCGTCAAGTTTGTCAAAGGTGTAGTCACTCAAGCCGTAGTCTGCTAGGGTCATCTACATATAGGCAAACACATTTGCATGGTCTTAAGTTACTAATCAAAAAACAATAATGCATGTCCACAAGTGAGTGCCAACTGACCATGTACAAACCAATCAAAGAGATGATGCATGTGCCAATCATTCTGTTAGGGAATTTAAAGTGAGGATCCCAGTCATACATTTTTCTTCTGAACCAACTCTTTTCTTCCGGCCTGAGGGAAAATAGCATGAGTATCGGCTGATTGGTTTGAATACAGTACAGTGATAAATGCATGTTCATGTTGGATGAATGCTTACTGTTCAGAGGGGTGCTTCAGTAGAGTCTGTACATATCTGAACTGATGGAATTGTAGATCCTCCTCATTCTATATATCAGAGAAACATTTATTTATTCAATATTGTTAATTGATAAATATGCTATTGTTTAATCTTAATTTATATCCGTTTATTATAGGCTACATACTAATGTTCATTTAATATAACTTAACTCTTTCCCCACCAGCGTTTAAAAAAAAAGAAAAAAAAGTTGCCAGCCACCGCCAGCATTTTTGATCATTTTCACAAGTAGTTGTATGAATATCTGAACATGCAATATATCAAAAGAAAAAACAGACCCTCAGCTTTTAAACAAACAAACAAAAACTTTTATTAGCTTCAGCTTCATGCATTTTTTTTTTAAATCAAAACTTGAATTAGGGTAAGTTTAATTAAAGTTTAATTAAAGCAACATTTTGAGCAAAATGCTTGAGGTAAACGCATTTGTCAAAGACTAGCTTTTTTTTTCTTAGTGTGAAGAACATTTTAATAATCTAAAGAACCCTTTTCCACTTTAAAGAACCTTTTGTGCAATGGAAAGGTTCCATGAATGTTAAAGGTTCTTCATGAAACCATATACCAATAAAGAACCTATTATTAATAAATGCTGTAAAGGTAGGCTACTGTTTAATTTTAACTACTTTCTTATCTAATGCCAACGAAGTTAACCTTATAGAAAATTATTAACATAAATTGAATTCCAACAAGACTGTCTCATGATCTGACCTCATCAGCTTGTAGCTGCAGGTGGATTCTTACTGCCTTCACAATGATATACACAAACCGTCCCAGCAGGAAAAGCAGGCACAGAAAGAACGGCCACAGAATGATCCATTTCTCGTAAGGACCTAAAACCTGCAACCAGAACAATGTGCTTTCATTATCCACTATCACAACTACACATTATGCTATATCAATTATGTTCATCCAAAGACACCATTGCATGCTTTGTATACTGAGGGATAATCATCTTAACATGCAAACATAAACGTAATAATATAAAGTTAATAATTATTAAATGAAAGTTAATAATTATTAATATTCACCCACCCTTCCAGAGGGACAGCTTATCGTGTCATACAGTCTCACAATGAGCCTGAAACCCACATTATAGTCAACAGTCAGTTCAACAACACTATACAAAATCCTACAGCTACAAGTACAAACAGAGGAGTATTGAGCTAGGCCAAGATATCAGATTAAAGGTTTTATCTACAGTGTGTGTGTGAGTAGTTTTTTTATGTACCACATGAGTGTGTATAGAAGACCTAAAGCCCCTCCTAGTGCTCGGTGTGGCGTTGACAGACAAGCAAAGAATGGCAGGTACGCCACGCCAACTTCTATCGCTCCTACCAGGTACAAAACAGCTGCAAGAAACGCACATATATATCAACTATAACTTTCCTTTGATTAACATTACATCATTTTGTTACATAAATGTTTTTACTGTCACTTTTGATCAATTTCATGCATCCATTTCTTTCAAACCTTTGAACGGTAGTGTATAACATAAAAATATTTGCATTGTTATAAATAAACTACCTTTAGCCCAGTTAGGCACATTAAATGGTGTGTAGGACTCAGAGAAAAGCTGAATCACACTGGGAGCGATAGCACCAAATGCAAAACCATAAGACCATCGGTTACTTAGATTGCCGATGAAATCCAATGGACTGCAGAGGAAAATACACACACAAACAAAAAGTCTTTAGACAACTAAAAAAACAGATGAATATTAAATGCAGGACTTCATATTTTGTTTCAAGATTACTCACACCACAATGCCAAATCGACCCCTGAGATACGGAAAGCGATTCTCAAAGGGCTGAGCCTTCGCTCTGCGCTGTACAAATGAAAGCAGAAACACAATCCAGACCTGAAACACAAAGAAAATGAACCCCATTACAAATACAAGTCTAATGATCCAACGATTCTAATAAAGTAGGGAACTTGCAGTGGCTCCAAACAGTATTTAGGCAGCAGTTCACACAAACTGATTAAGTTACTGCAAAAATGATATTCATGTAATCATGACAATGATTATCTAATAGTGTAGCATCAGTGTATCATGTAGCAATCATGTATCCTGAGGGAAGAGAGTTCTGTCTGGACAAATGAAGGCATTACTCACAGCAGGAACAAGAGAGCAATGCAGGAACAAATCCAAGGAAATTCCATTCTGACGTTCCTCCCTAAGAGAAAGAAAGGAGAGAGAATGAATAATGAGAAAGAATGAGCAAGGGTTTAGAGCATTCATGCTGTATGAATGAATAAAATGGAAGCTGGATGAAAACAGCTTCAATTATTCAATTCTGTAACATTTTTGATCAAAACATAAACTGACCCACTTACTTTAATAAAAGTAGGCATTATTTTCAGGGTAATTATTAATATTGTTTATTGTTATTATATAAGATGTTGTGTCCTAAAAAAAAAGTATATATCTGAACATCGACAGATACACACACCAGTGACCTAAAAACACTTCCCCTTATCAACAGAAAAACTATTTTTGCAAAATTAGACCTAATTCTAGGACCTTTGTTTGCAATACACTTTGCCTTTGTTTAAAATACACAATTTTTCTATTTTATTTTAAAATAATTTTTAATGATTGATCAAATTTTACATAAATTTGAACCATTTCTACAGTCTCACAGAACAAAACATGCTTTTAATATGTCTGTTAATTACTTTTTTTTAAAGAGATAGTTACTAATATGTTTTTCTGTGATCGGTTTAGAATGATTAAATATTGGTTTGGGTAAAGGACATTTAATACAAATTAAACAATCTTATTTAAATTCAAATTTAACACTTTTGGTGAAGTTTAAACTCTTAGCGTGGCCTACTCATATAGGCCTACCAAAATAAAAAATAGAAACTCATATTACCTAAACATTTTAAGGCAGAATGTCTTTGCAAGTAGGCCTACTGGCTAAGTGTCGACTATTCTTTTCCCGTCATTCTGAAAAGTGTTTCAAAAGCAGAAGTAAGTTACTCACATGATTTCTGCGATGACTCCCGTTCGCTGGTGAAGTACAGCGATCTATTGCTCTGTTGCTTACAGAAAAAGACTAGTTAGAGTAGCTCTCCGTCATAACAGACACTATAGTTCTAATAAACGATGACATGAAGTACAGCTTTCACTTCATGAATGAGGATATAGATCATCTAGTCACATGACTGGACAAACTTCGACCTAGGCCACACATGTACTAGTGTAACTCTCACAAAGTGAGAGATGTGCAAGTGCGTTTTATTGACTGTGCTGTTACTGTGTGTAATAGTAGGCCTAGTTCAAACATAGATAAGACTTGCTGTTGAACTAGAGCAGATGATTTAGAGCTCACTCCTTCTCTGTTTGTGTGTTATTAGCATTGCCCAGTGGCGGCATTAACATTAAATGGCATTGCATCTTACGCACAGAAGCCATTGGCACATGCCGCTTAGTGATTGATTGATTGATTGATTGATTTTATTTGACCACTGAAATATGAAAATATGAAACAGTATGAAACTGTGTCATACATTAAAAAGAAAAATACATAAGTAGTCAGGGATAACACAATAAAGCCCGAAGACTTTCCATTGTGGTCTCTTATAATAGTGATAGGCTATACGTCCGGTGAGCGGTGATGACATATATTTTCATTGACCTGAGCCAGAGAATGTCTAATGGACGGGCTCTGCCTGAGCTAACATGAACTAACAATAAACAGTATTTTTATAATTGACCAACGTTAACAAAGATTAATAAATACTGTAACAACCACATTGCTCATTGTCATGCATTAACTAATGTTAGGCTACCTAATGTGCTTATTGTAATGTGTTACCAATCTTTAAATTATTTTAAGAGTAAAGTAAATTGGTGTATACAGAGAGTGTCTAATATGTCATGACAAATTATTTGAGAAATCATGCACAGAATTATAAATCAGAATTAAATTAGTTAATATTTTCACATCATTCATAACATAAAAAATAAACAAATAAACAAACAAACAAACTATAATCTACAATGCATCAGTATTAAGAATTTGGCATTTACGATGGGATGAAAAGATGCAGATGAAAGGCAGAACGTTATAGCGGGATATGCTGCTGATCACGGAAATCAACACACGGGGGCGCTGTTGATGAAATGAGAAGAGTTAATGTGAATAATTTGAAATAGACTATTATATACCAATCATATGCTATTTAATGTATGGAATATCTGTATCTTCAAAATATCTTGGCATTTTTTAAGTTTCTGAAAGAAGCCCTTTTTACAATAGTTTTATTGTTTGTCTGTTTGATTAACATATTTTCATACAGTGACCCCAAAAGGTCAAGATAAAAAGACACTTAGAAAACCCTTAGCCTAAAAGTGTATGAGAGTTATTGCATCACATAACAAAATATCAAACGTGACAACAGCACACTCTGTCACAAAACATTTAGAAAAAGGTAAAAAAGAAGTTTGGTCAGAGTGTACTTTTGACACTTTCAGCTTGTCAAAGTTAGTGAAACATTGAAATGAAATAAACTACACCTGTGGTACTGTAGAACACCTGTGTGGGCGCTACCTACAGGAGGAGTAGGCAGTTGTTGTAGCTATAAGTAAAAAGGTTATACTTGTTTCAAGCGCTTTTTTATTTTAAGGAGCAAGGGGCCTCCAACATAAGCCTACATGTATTATTGTAAATTGATGTAGCCTAATTTTATGTTATATTATATTATAAATTATATTATTTTTATTATATTATTTTTAATGTATATTTGATTACACATTTACTATGAATATGTGTGGGTGTACACGTGTAGCTCATAGCCGTTTCTACTACAGTATGCACTAGAAACGCCCACCGCTGTCACTCCAGTGGATCTGCGCTTTCCCAGACAGACAGCTCTTCGCCAATGCCTGAAACACAACGATTAACAGTGGTCAGACGCGATCACTATCATAAAAAGTTTCATGAAAAGGATTATGCTGATCATCCGATGAACAACTTGTAACTTAGTTGTATTCTTCGCCGTCTCCCATTACTAAGTGAGAATGCCGGAGTCTGTGCTGCTGAATGGTTTATTGGGTAAATCATGCGTCGTGCTCGTGTGTCTCTGCGGGGTTCACATCATCGTTGCACTGTTTTTATATTTAACAGAGTCATCTACAAAATTTACGAATTACCGGCAAATGCCATCAGACTCTCATTTAGTTAATTCCCAAACTCACAGAATTGTCATCCAATATGACAATGGAACAGTAGAAACAGACGTAAATAAACTGATCAATACTATAGCAAGCTTAATTAAAGATGACGTTGAAGAACCCACAGTACTAGAATCGTGTCCTGAGACGTCACCCCTTTTGGGTAAGTTTTCGTGAACTTAAAATGATTTACTAGGCTAGCTACTATTTGTTCATGTTGCACAGTTTGTTTGTTTGACAGGGACTAGTTGTCACACATTTTACACCAATTAATATTTTTCAGAATAGGATTATTTTGAATTGTATGCGTTTAAAAAAAGAGAAAACAAATTTGTGTAATTGGGTTTTTGAGTCAAAATGTTTCTTTTTTATTTATTATAGGCCATAGATAGCTACATCATTGACGAAATTTGCTACTTGTTTCAGGTGGTTTTAGTGGTAGGGATCTTTTTATTCTAGAAAGATTCTGATTTAATGAAAGTATGTGTAGTGCAGGATGAGTCATCAATATTTTGGTGGCTTTTTCCAGAAGAGAAAGATTGTACAGTTTAAATGTGAATGCCTGTTAAAAGATTTTTTTAGATGAACACTTATCATTCAGAGGACTCTAACAGACATGTACTGAATATAACAAAAGTTTTAAAAAAAAGAAAAAAAAGGTATTTTCCTGTGTTAGGTGGCAACTATATTTATTATTTCAAAGCTATATGATTTTTAAAGAGATAGTTACTAATATGTTTTTCTGTGATCGGTTTAGATCAGTGGTTCTCAACCTTCTCCTGCTGGGACCCCCAACAGGACATGTTTTTATTTTCACCCTGAAATGGCACACCTGATTCAATTAGCCAGCTACACATTAAGCCTTTGAGCCTAACTTAAAATGATTGAACTTAAAAGTCTTATCAGTAAAAGAGATAGGTGGAAAAAAATATTGTGAGTGACAAAGAGAAAAAGAGACGGGGAAAGAAAGGTGGCCTGATTGAAACAGGAAGTAAACTGTTGTTGCTTAAAAGGGGTCTTCCTCTTTCATGTGTGCAAACCCATTGACCCCCACTTTCATGCGCTCTCCCTCTTTCCGTTCCCATTACAGTGGGTCCAATGCGAGTTGAATTTTCGGAGAAAGTGGATTTGGATAAGGTACGTAAAGAAAATCCACAGCTGGTAAAGGGCGGCAGGTATAAACCCAGCGATTGTGTGGCTCTGCAAAAAGTGGCATTAATCATCCCATTCAGAAATAGAGATGAACACCTGAAGTACTGGCTCCACTACATTCACCCCATCCTACAGAGACAGCAGCTTGATTATGGGATTTATGTCATACAACAGGTACAGCACGTACAAACTATTTATTTACTACTCCATCTTACTCAGATGGGTGGACAAGAAATCTGTGGTTTGCACACAAATCAATCAAATGAGCTAAAATCCACACCTAGTCGCACCACACAAACCTCCAATAGATTAATTCATTGTTAGATAGATAGATAGATAGATAGATAGATAGATAGATAGATAGATAGATAGACAGACAGACAGACATACTTTTGCAGGTTAGACTTTTCTTCAGGAGACGGTGACCTTGAAGTATGGAAATGCGGTGAAATGGCTTTGCATAGACAAGATGTTTGACATTTGACTGCTTTGAAATTTGCTATGCAATAACAACGAAAGGGAAAAAGAGAAACGCAACCTCTGAACACTAACATAAATAGAACATATAACACTTGTTTTTTCTGTTTATTTGGGTGTAGATACTTTTATTTATTTATAAGTCAATTTGAAAGCTGAACTTTGGATCTTTGGTGCTGGATCGGGTCTGAAAGGCATCTCAGACTACTGCTATGTTAAAAATGGTCAATATGGGCTCTGAAAAACACTACTGTTCAAAATGTTGTGGTCAGTGAGACGTTTTAATGTCTATTATGCTCACCAAGTCTGCATTTATTTGATCAAAGAGATTCTGAAAATAATTTTAAATGTTCATTTTTAACTTTTCACCAAATACACTCACCTAAAGGATTATTAGGAACACCTGTTCAATTTCTCATTAATGCAATTATCTAATCAACCAATCACATGGCAGTTGCTTCAATGCATTTAGGGGTGTGGTCCCGGTCAAGACAATCTCCTGAACTCCAAACTGAATGTCAGAATGGGAAAGAAAGGTGATTTAAGCAATTTTGAGCGTGGCATGGTTGTTGGTGCCAGACGGGCCGGTCTGAGTATTTCACAATCTGCTCAGTTACTGGGATTTTCACACACAACCATTTCTAGGGTTTACAAAGAATGGTGTGAAAAGGGAAAAACATCCAGTATGCAGCAGTCCTGTGGGCGAAAATGCCTTGTTGATGCTAGAGGTCAGAGGAGAATGGGCCGACTGATTCAAGCTGATAGAAGAGCAACTTTGACTGAAATAACCACTCGTTACAACCGAGGTATGCAGCAAAGCATTTGTGAAGCCACAACATGCACAACCTTGAGGCGGATGGGCTTCAACAGCAGAAGACCCCACCGGGTACCACTCATCTCCACTACAAATAGGAAAAAGAGGCTACAATTTGCAAGAGCTCACCAAAATTGGACAGTTGAAGACTGGAAAAATGTTGCCTGGTCTGATGAGTCTCGATTTCTGTTGAGACATTCAGATGGTAGAGTCAGAATTTGGCATAAACAGAATGAGAACATGGATCCATCATGCCTTGTTACCACTGTGCAGGCTGGTGGTGGTGGTGTAATGGTGTGGGGGATGTTTTCTTGGCACACTTTAGGCCCCTTAGTGCCAATTGGACATCGTTTAAATGCCACGCCCTACCTGAGCATTGTTTCTGACCATGCCCATCCCTTTATGGCCACCATGTATCCATCCTCTGATGGCTACTTCCAGCAGGATAATGCACCATGTCACAAAGCTCAAATCATTTCAAATTGGTTTCTTGAACATGACAATGAGTTCACTGTACTAAAATGGCCCCCACAGTCACCAGATCTCAACCCAATAGAGCATCTTTGGGATGTGGTGGAACGGGAGCTTCGTGCCCTGGATGTGCATCCCACAAATCTCCATCAACTGCAAGATGCTATCCTATCAATATGGGCCAACATTTCTAAAGAATGCTTTCAGCACCTTGTTGAATCAATGCCACGTAGAATTAAGCCAGTACTGAAGGCGAAAGTGGGTCAAACACAGTATTAGTATGGTGTTCCTAATAATCCTTTAGGTGAGTGCTCATGGCTCAGTAGATCAGTACATAGCTACCTCCTCTGTTTTGTTTTTTTCTTGTCATTTTAGCCCCCTTTTCATGGCCTGTTCACCTTCTTCACAGGAAAATCAGCATGCAAAGTTTGCAAACCATCATGCTGACTTTGGGCCCTATATTGCACCCAGCGCAATCGACTTTGTACACCGACGCATGTATTATTCCTATTTTACACCTGACACACAGCGGACTTTTCCCTCCATAGACGCACATCGTAAATTAGGGAATGAACTTGCTCTCCCGGGGGCGGTTCAGTGAAAAGAGGAGGCGTGTTCCAGCTCAAACGTTCCCTGGTGCTATTTTGTAGTTTCAGAAAACAATTCCGCCACAGACCAGGAAAAACCTAGTCTAAAGTCAGTGGCGCATTATTCAGATGTTATTTTAAGGGTGCATGCTTGGCCATAATGTAGCGTGTGCACAACGCGCATACACTTTGCTTCTCTCATTTACACAGACGCAGCAGTTCCCATTTTTGCAAACCATACATAATTACAAGGAAAAATATTACCACACAAGGGAAATCATTGTGGTGTACATGAAGATGTGAAAAAATAGGCATAAATCTAGCTTACACATTTACCCAAATTATTATACGCCTGTTTAACCAAAGCTAATTTGGGTGGGTTTCTCCCATCCCCATACAATGTCACTTCTCTGTCTTTTATAGCCCTGACGAGAACGTCAGTCTCCTGGGCTGTGAACCGCTCCTGGCGTGCCTGGCAAATCCGCCATTATAATAGCAATCCGCCATGGAACAAGCGCGCCTGCTTTTAAAGGGAATGTGAGATGATGCTCTGATTGGTTTATTGCATGTTACGCCCAAACCACACCTATGAGTAATGTAGCTATTTCAGACCAACCCATTTTAGATTTGCGTCGGGCGCAAGAGTCATTTATCCCGCCGGTATAATAGCAACAGCGCCCGAGATCCGCCCACAAAGTTACTTGAGTTTCGCGTTTGATACTTGCGTTTCAGATCGTTAAAATAGGGCTTGCTTAGGGCATGCTTAGGTGCTCCTTTTCTTTGTGTGTATGCCAGTGTGTGTTTATTAACACATAAATGGGATCAAGCATGTCTGATTGACTGATTTAGCTGTAGTCATTAAGGTCTAATCAATGTTAAAGCAATCTTTTTTTGCATAAAACCAATGGACAGTTTACATGTGATCTTTACATTCCTGCCCAAAATTAAGATATTTCCTCCTGCGCGAGTCATGACATTTAATGTAAACGTGCTTTATGCTGCATGTTTAGGAAGGACAGGACACATTCAACAGGGCGAAACTGCTCAACGTGGGTTACACAGAGGCCCTAAAGGAGTATGATTATGGCTGTTTCATCTTCAGTGATGTAGACATCATCCCTATGGACGACCGCAACACCTACAAGTGCTCCAGCCAGCCGCGTCACCTCTCTGTGTCCATGGACAAATTTGGTTTTAGGTAAGATGAAGCTTTACCTTAGAAAGATATGTAACATTTGTTAAGTGACACAAGCATCTGAATGTTTTAGTGGTGCCTTAAAAAAACAGTTCCTCAAAAATGTATTTACCTAAAAACAAATGACCTTAAAGTCAAGTGCAGGTCGCAAATTCAACGTTTACATAAATTAAATCACCTGTTATGTTAGAATAAAGATGGCTTATATAGTATTTTCATGAACGTTGTTCCTGGATCATTTGAATAAAGTATTTGATCACAATGCAGCTGTGTGAACTCAATATGCAGAGCATGGCAATATAACCTGATCGGATGTGTTTTAAAGTAAACAGTCAACCCAAGACAATCCTTCATGGAAGGAAGCTGATAAAGAGCAGGGATCAACTGAAACTGTTATATTATCTAATACTGCCATACAAGTGTCATGAACAATAGAAGTTGAAACAGGTGAACCAAGAACAAGAAAATAATAAATGAATCTTTGAATATAAAGACACACAAAGATGAAATGCCACATGTAATAAAAATCATCAAATAATCTTAAAGATGTAGCCTATGTATCATGGTTTCCACTAAAATATTAAGCAGCACAACTGTTTTCAGCATTGATAATAATAAGAAATGTTTCTTGGGCACCAAGTGATTTCTGAAGGATGATCACTGAAGTAATGATGCTGAAAATTCAGCTTTGCCATCACAGGAATAAATTACATTTATAAATATATTAAAAAGAACACAGTTATAATATTACTATATTTTCTGCCATTTGATCACATAAAATCATAAAAAATAAATTTGAAAAATCTGCATTTCCACAATAATGATAAAATGTGTAGATAAAGCATCAATTACACACCTAAAGTATATCTGTTTTCTCTTTATTGCCTTGCATTAGCACTAAAAAAGCTCCCATTTCCAATTTAAAAAAAAAAATCAGAATGGCTTTATTTTAAATGCCCGTTCACACCACGAGCAATAACTTCAGTATAAAGATAACTATAACGAAAACTATATTAGCGTTCACACCAACGGACAATATCATTATATTTTTTCTAAGCGAGCACTGCAGTTATGTCAACTGCCGCTTTAAATGCTCAAGCTCTTTAAAGTTAGGTGGATTCTGATTGGCTGTCAATGTTTTTATTGTTCATCCGCTAGAAAAAATCATTGAGAAAGGGAATCCAACAATAATGTTTCTCTGTGCCGTAATAGGTGTGGTGTGGACTCTGGAACGGTTTTTAAAACTTATTGTGACTTTTAACGTTATCCTTAGCTTTTACGTTATCGTCCTTGGTGTGAACGGGCCTTAATTATGACATCCAAACTAGACAAATTATGACATAAATAGGAAGTTATCATTTGCACAAACTTCATATGGTATCGGAATGTGGTTATTGATATTGATTATATCATTAAACTTTTCATTCAAGAATTGTTTTTGTTTGAATACAGGTTGCCATATAAACAGTATTTTGGGGGTGTATCAGCAATGAGTAAACAGCAGTTTCAAAAGATTAATGGCTTTCCTAATAACTACTGGGGCTGGGGAGGAGAAGACGATGACATCTTTAACAGGTGAGGCAAATATCGAACTGTTATTATTAATGACAAATTCTGTCCTATCATATACGAGATCATTTAGACAAACGTTTAGAGATCGTTTAGTTTTTTTTATAACCAATGATTTGCTTTCATTTCAATCATGACAACCCTCAAAATAGTTTTAGCCTGTTATTGAATATGGCAATGTTAATGTATTTGGACTTGGTGGACTAGATCTGCTGCAAAGTCAAGTCACCTTTATTTATATAGCCCTTTATACAATACAGATTGTTTTAAAGCAGCTTTACAGTGATAACAGGAAAATGATTCAATGATGCAAACAGAGTTCATTTCGTCTGTTCTTGGGAGAAACCAGGCTCAGTCGAGGGGCCAGTTCTCCTCTGGCCAATGAACGAACACTGTTTCAAAGCAAGTATGGACTTGCTACTGCTAATAGATACACAGACACGTAGCAGATCAAGGCAGGTGGAGCTGGAGGAGGTGGAGGGTTTCAGAGGAACTCTAATAACGTGCTGCAGGACTAGCCTATAGCAAACACAGAACCAGACTATTTTATGTTGAGCAAGCAATCCCAGAACTACAGATCAGGAGATGAAGAAAGAAGGGCTGACGTGGCAACATCTGGAGAGGAGGGCCCAAGACCGGAGAGGATGGAAGAGCTTCGTCGATGGCCTATGTTCCTATGGGAAGTTAAAGGCCTAACTAACTAACTAAGCAATCCCATTGGCTGCTGGATCAGCAGAGGCCACTCACATTGTGCCATATGATAATGATGTGATTGCTTGTAGATTGCATGTAAAGGAGTCTGTGCCCTCTTGAGTTTTAATAAGGGCTATTCTCTTTGAAGGTTGACGTTTCAAGGAATGAAAATATCAAGACCGAGTGGAGACATCGGTAAATGCAGAATGATTCGTCACTCGAGAGACAAGAAAAATGAGGAAAACCCACATAGGTAATCTCTTTCACACATACATTACCTACACTCTTAAAAATAAAGGTAATGGTAGGCACTAGGCACTGATGGTTTCATGAGGAACCTTTAACATTCATGGAACTTTTCCAATGCACAAAAAGGTTTTTTTTTTTTTGTGGGAAAATATTTTTTTTTTTTTAATATTAAAATGTTCCACATACTAATAAAACAAAAGGATCACTGAAAGGTTCTTTGGGGAACCCAAAATGATTCTTCTATGACATTGCTGTAGGCAACATTTATTTTTAAGAGTGTAGACATGCATGAATACAAGACAGATTGAATGACTTTCTAAAGCCGTATCTCTATATTATAGATTTAAGAAAATTGCTCACACAAAACAGACAATGAACACAGATGGCATCAAATCGCTTAAATACAAAGTGATCAATATAGAGAAAGGCCAACTCTACACCAAAATCACTGTGGACATCGGCAAACCATGAAAACCCTATTGAGCTCAGAAGAAACCTGTATCTCGCTGCAACTCTTCAGGGATCTTTAGACTGCACAGCTCTCTCCGAATCGGTTCAAACCTAATGAAAAAAAAGTAATTTTTTTAAAAAGAAAGCACTGTTGAAAAACTAAGTTTGAAAAAAAAAACCATTCTTCTAAGTGAAAGATGATTTAAAGTTTTCAACATACCTGATGGGTGAAATTAGACTCACCCGTGTGCCTCATATGCATATAAATGTCTATATTTATATTTAATATATGTCTGTCTTTAAATTAGTCTTCCATAAATCTTCCATGCAAAGCAGCAGGTGAAGTGTTTGCCTATAAAACAAACCTGCACACTCCCTACAAAACCCCTTACAGAGCTTTTCGTATACATATTTTGGTAGTAAATATGCATTGATAGTTTGATCTTTCAAGTCTAACTTTACATTTCCATGTTACTATGCTAAGTACTCAAGCATTAAGTAATATTAATGAACAAAATGTATTCAATACATTGGTATTGTTTTGTTCTATTGTTTTACAATATCATATACATAACGGACACTCTTGTAAAGTGTTTTTTTTCCAAATAGAACATCATTTTGATTGGTGGAGGTTGAGTGTTGTGTACGCCTTAGACAATGAGAAATATTTCACACTAGGCCAGTGGGTCCTATTATTTGTTACTGATATGATTTTGGGGGGAAATAGCTATGAACTATGAAAGGGAACTGAAAAGGCAAGTGCTAACACTGCTGATGGGAAAATATAGGTACTTAGAGTTAGAATATGTACAAATGTTTGGGGTCGGAAAGATTTTTTAATGTTTTTGAAAGAAGTCTCCACCAAGGATGCATTTATTTGGTTAAAAAAAACATATATTGTGAAATATTATTACAATTTAAAATAACTGTTTTCTATTTTAATATATTTGAACATTTTTATTTATTCCTGTGATGGCAAAGGTGAATTTTCAGCATCATTGCTGTAGTCTTCAGTGTCACGTGATCAGAAATGATTCTAATATGCTGATTTGGTCCTCAATAAACTTTTCTTATTATTATCAATGTTGAAAACATCTGTGCTGCTTAATGTTTTTTTTTTTTTTTTTTATCTGGATACTTTGATAAATAGAAAGTTTAAAAGAACAGCATTTATTTGAAATAGAAATATTTTAATATACCTGCCTACTTTTAATGCCTCTTGCTGAATATAAGTTACAATAGTTACACAATTACAAGGTTTTACAAAAGAAATCCTCCCTACCTTTCGAGTTGAGCCAGTAGATCCTTACGCCCCTGAAACAATTGCATTTTTTTTACATATTTTGTTAACATACTGCATTTCTCTGACAGAACTGTTCCTGTTTTGTTTTGTTTTTTTAATCTCTTATGAAATGTTTACGTAATGCAGAGCAACATTGTAGTGACGTTAACTCCTATTTTACACACCCACAGTCTTAGGTTGTTACAGACTGTCACTGTAGTATAATCAACAAAGACTTCAAATAATTAATATCAATTTATTAACACTCATCAAAAATAGCTGTAGCTCAAAAAATAAACAAATCATAAACAATTTCAGAAATCTGAATATAAATAATAATGCCGCCCTCATTCCACATACATAAACCAAAGCAACACAGTGTGGCATTTCATCTTTGTGTGGCTTTAAATTCATTACAGATGAATTTGATGGTTAGAATGTGCATCTATCTTTCAGTGGCTCACAATGCAATCAAAAGAAAAGAAAACAACTACTTATTAATAGGGCCCACTCTTTGCAATCATTCAAATGTTTTTCTCAGAATCATGAAAATGTCAAATCTGCCCATATTGTCATGTTTACTGCTTGTATAAACGGTTGCAGTGCTGTTTCTTGTCTTGTGCTGGTCTCTGTAAGAACCAGGGCATGCAGTCACTGAACTTTCGGCCAGAGATTGGCATACATTTGAGGAGTAGTTTATAATGAGTAAATTGTATGAGTCACTGGATTGCACAATCCAGAAAGAGTCCAATCTAAAAATATAAACAGAACCGTTTACTAGTTCACTCTAGTTATAAAACTCCTCTACATCAAAGTGCAATATTGATGGAGCTTTTATTATGAATAAAAACAACGGGGGAAAAAAACAAAAACAAAAAAACAATCTCTTGTGACTATACCTTTAAAATAATGTGTATTTTAGTATTTTTTTAGTGCAATACACCTTAGTTTACACGATACAGTTTTCAATTAAAAACGGACAACTTTTTATGCGTTTTGGACGTTCATTTACACTACAACAGCGTTTTAGGCTTATTGTCTCTGTAAACTACAAAAATGGAAATTTGTGAAACTTGTGACATCATGCGTATAAGGCGCTTTCATCAGACGCGTTGCCATGGTGATGAGCTGGCCCAAAGTTAACTTCCGTTCTGTTTGTTTGTTTACTGGATAATATGGCATTGACTACAAATGCAGTGAAAGTTAAAGTGTAAATTTTCACGAAGATAATGCAATGTGCTTACTAAACATAAAGATAAGAACCGCCCACCATTGCTTTTTTATACCAAAATGCTGAATATAATATGAAAAGTTGGTGCGTTTTACAGTGGTTTTAAGCACTCCCCCTCCCTTCCACTTGGCTGGGCGTGACATCATAAAAGGTACTCCAAGCTTTTACTGCTTATGCTCCAGGCCTGGAGTTACGTTATATTGGAGACCTAGCTAGCAAAAATGGTTAACTATTGCGTTTGTGCGGGATGTACGAATACATCAAAAACGGGGGAGAGGCTCCACAAGTTCCCCAAGGACAAACGGCTGATTCGTGCCTGTAAGTGTTAGCATAACTTAACGTTACCCGAGGTAGAGCTTAGATCGGGCCCAAAAAAATCAAGCAAGACCCTACCCGAGCCCGGTCCGGCCCTGCCCGACACATTAACTGTAATTATGAGCCCGAGTCAGGTTTAAACTCGACCATTTTTTAATACGTGGGTCATTATTATAACTGACGTTCTCAACTACTTTCTATATTACTTTCTTCCGCCCGCAACATTTATGTTTTGTCCCGCTCCCACCCGCAAAAATACTTTTTTTCTGTACCTCCAAATTCTTTCAAGTTAGCCTACGTGTCGCCACCATACACATCAGCATAAATGCTCCTGATCAATTATTTGTTATAAAGCATTAACACACAAACCACTGTTATAACATAAAAGCAAGCGGGCTACTGCGTGCATGGTTTGGCAGGACTGCGCGCAAAGTGCGCTCCCTTAATAATTCCTAAAAAGCTGACATCAGTTCATCGCGATCTCACACATCTCTGTTATTATCAATGAAGCTTTAATAATATATACACTATGTTTGTTATAATTCGAGGAGTTTCCAGCATACAGAATTCAGCACTGAACAAAAAGTCAGTTTTGAGCGGTGAGGGGAGTCCATCGTAAATGCTTCTGATTGGCCATTATTGCGTTCAAGAAATCAACACATATGTCTGTGATTGGCTCAATCGCTCAACGCTGCAGACATGTTAGAAATAGAAACTCTGCCTGTAAACCGTTTCTATTTTGTTTTAGTTGTTCTTATTGATTTTCTGCAACAGATGAATAAAAAAGTATTCGTTTTTATGTTTTATTCATAGATATTTCTCGTTTGCGGGAGTCCCGCGAATCGTTTCATTCTCCCTCAACCCGAACACACGGAGTGAAGCCTTGTTTATACTCGACGCGTCCGCACGAGCGCGAGTCTCCGCTGACTGCGCGCGCACCTCTCCAAACGGACGAGGCGTTTATACTTGACGCGCTCGCCGTTGTGCTATTCTGTGAAACGACAGGGGGCGACTCCGAGTAATTCTCCTCTAAAACACCAGGAATCAGCAGTGAAGAAGTAGTTTGCCGTTTATTAGTAGTTTATTAATTGCTGATTCATATAAAAAGAGTAATAAATGCAGTAGGTGTATTGTACGTTCACTGCATGTAAACTAGTTAAACAACTGAAGCCTTATTGAAGAGTGTTTAAACCTTAATTTCATCAGCAGGGCTTACTTCTGCTATTGTAGGCTTATTTTTTTTTAAATATAGGCAGTTCAGACAAGTGCAAACTGGGTGCTTAATGCAAGTGTGTTCCTATTCACAAAATGAGAGGCTTTTATGGTCGCCCATCAATGCAAATGTCTCTGTGTATAGAAGGATCATAAACATGGTGGTACAGACGTACCAGTTCGGCCAGATTCGGCTCGAAGTCGTTCATCTTCGGATGCGGCGCCGCGCGCGATGTTACAAAAAGTGCCGTGCACACCGCCAGGCGAAATGGGGTCTTGCGCACCCAACGCGCACGACCGCCCACACCGCAATGACGTCATTTTTGCCGCGCGCAGCTCGCTCTCTTGCGGACGCGTCGAGTATGGCCCTGTCCCAAATGGAACCCTAAGCACTCGCGGTCTTCCTCTGAGTCCGCACTTTCGCGACGTAACGCCGCTTTGAATGTCGGGAAGAAGTCTGCTGTGGAGTCCGCATCAGCGCGGGCTCGGCAAAAGTGTGCATCAAGGGCGCAAATCGACCGCAGAGGGGGCGCTCGCGAGCACCCTTCTGAGATCTAAAAATGACAAATGGGACACACTGCGGTCTCACGGACTTAACGGACACGCGCACGCGGCAGCCATTGTAAGTCCACAAGACCGAAAGTGCACATGAAGTGTGCCATTTGGGATTGGGCCAATATCCCTCCTCGTCTCCTCGCTCCTCCGTCCTCCATCCTATGACCCGGAAACCAATCGAGCTCAGCCATCTTGAAGGACATCTCAATTCTCTAATTGCACCGCGAGGAGGCGAGGATCGAGGAGTGAGGAGGCTTCCAGAGGAGCTATGAGCGAGGATACACAGGTGTACCCTTTGCGGAAGAGTTTTATCGACTAAACATGACGCACGTATCAATTCTCCTCCCCCTTCACATCTGTCACAATCATTTGAATTTATACTTTACTTTTGTAGTTTACATAAACCACACAACTCACATATTTCAACAAGGTATCTTGCTTTATTATTATTTATTATGAATTTCTTAAATAAACAAACTTTAACAACATAAGGGCAGATCCTTTGAGCGCTGCTGATGACGCAGTGAAGTGACGCTCGAGTGATCAAGTATTCCAATGTATAAAAAAAGCTTTCATTCAATTCCTCCGTCCTCATTTTTTTCCCTTGCAGCCTTCCCTCGCGTCCTACAGGGGGTGGAGCTGAGACGCGAGGAAAGGAAACGAGGATGCACAAATAAGAAATGAGAAGCACCCAAGGCTTGAGTGCATTACCGCCCGCGCTTCCTCTTATGACATCATCACCCAGTTACGGTAAAACACATGCTACCTTTGAAGAAACCCCAATAAATGTTATTTTAACGCATTTTAAGACAGACAGTTTTGCATATATACACATTGAGCACTTTAATTTACACATTAATTTGTTGTGGTGGTTAACCTACAATTTACACTTTAAGGTGATGAGCAGGTTGTTGAGCTGTGGGGTGCAACCTGACCTTGGGAGCAAACGCAATTTTTAAAAATAAAAACGTTAAGGTTTCCTAACAAAGAGGTAGACGGCGGTATTAAAATAGCTATGTTTATCTGAGTGATATCTGGTACAGTGTTTCCCATACATTTATTAGTGGCAGCCCACCACATTATCAGCGCTGACCGCCACATATTGATTTCCGTGTTTTTTACAATTTAAGATGGGGAAAAGTTGTAGCTATTTGACTGCAGAGTTGCATGCAGCGCATATTCGCTCGCTCTCTCTCTCTCTCTCTCTCTCTCTCTCTCTCTCTCTCTCTCTTTCTCGCAAACACATTGACAGCGGACCAGTCTGTGTATTGAATGGTTAGTATCATAAACAACGCTGCACAGATCCATCCAACATGCTGTCAATGTGGAGACCCAACTTGAAAAAAGGTTATTAGCAAGCATGTAAGAAGCCTAGCTAATAGAGAGCTATGTTAACCTTATAAAACGCCGCTGCCGCGCTCGCCAGTTTTTTAACACTGCGGTAAATCAGACACGTCGGTAGAAAAACATTCTTGTCTCCAATTTTTGTTCAACGGGTCTGGTAGTGTCACATTTCAGTTTGGCCAAGTAACATTTCTTTTCTTTGACTGGCAAGAAATACCAGCTAATACTAAGGTTATTTACTTGTTATGGATTGTCTGCCGGAAGTTAAGTTTGGGCCAGAGTACATGCGGAGTACCGTTTGTTTATGTTGTTACTGCTGAAAGCGTCTATAGGCGCGTAGTGTTTCTTTACAAAGTGACATCGCCAACTACTGGCCTGGGAGCAGAATGCAATGCTTTCAGTTGTTTTCGCAAATCCAAGTGAATGAGGATCGTTTTGACAACGTTGTCATCTGTATGCGAAAAACGCAAAGGAAAAACAAAGGAAAAATGTAAATAAAAAAAAAAAATGTCATGCACATGCGTATTATGTGTTCAGTCTGTAGACTTTATGTGCAAGAGAAACAAGCGCATCTTTAGATTTTCGTCTTTGAACTTCAGTTTTTGTGGTAGCTCATATATTTTAATGGCATCGCTGTTGAAAAAGAGTAGTAAGCTGGTGAAGTGGATTTACTTATTGTAGAGTTAAAGGTATTGTAGGTAGGAATTTTATAAACACTTTTTTCCAAATTTGTTTAAACTTTCTGTATATTCCAATGCATAATTAAAATGTAAGTACTCTGATAAAAAGAGTATAAAAATCGAGTGACTCTAGACCGTTTAATCTGCACTAAACACAGCTCATTATTTACATTCGGGACGAAACACAGAATTGGCTTAGGCGACTGTCACTCTCTCGCAACCATGGCAACCACCCTTTTGCCACACAGGACCTGCCCACTTGCGCGCGCATCCGTTTGATTTGAGGAATTCAAGAGGCACGGAACCTAGGAATAGCAAAACAATGGCAGAGAAAGACCAACCAAAATTCACATATGCAGTTCGCGAAGGCAAACCAGGCAAAAAAAAAGGAAGACAGTAACGTTACTAGAAAAGGTAATGAACAAAAAGTCTTTGGATAAACAACAAAATAAAACGCATGTCAATATCGGCGTGGCTTTCCAGCGATGGCGAGAACTGAGCGACCTCAAGGGGCTGAAAAGTGACGCCTGGATGGCTATATTTCTGCTGGACAGGTAAATCTTTCTTTTTGTACTTTGATCATACATATTTTTTTCTTTATGTTTTCATGAAGCATGTGTCATTAGCACACGTGACTGCCTAATATAGCTAACATAACATTACTTAGCGAGCCGTACTAGAAATGATAAATAATATATATGCCTAGCTCAAGATGATAGCTATAGTGTTGAATTGTGCATAATTTTGCTTTAGATAACTAAATACATGTTTAACAGATAGTAGGCCGCATCCAGGAACTTTTCTTAGAATTATATTTACCCTCTGTCTGACTCTTTTACCATGTTCACCTGGAAGTTTACCTGCACGTTTTTTCGCCTTTGTTTTGTTTTTAAACAAAAAATCCCTCGACCCCGGATCTGTCCTCGACCTGACGATGCGGTACTTGTCTCTGGAGTGTAGTCCTCATCAGAGTCAACAATGCTTTCATCATGGAAACTCTTACATGCAGAACACCATATATGTTATGAATGTTACACGAAATTCATCTTCATCACAGTGTAAATGATGGCAATGGAAAAACGTGTATCATGCAACCTGTTTTTAGCTTTGCCTTATAGATAACTAGCTCGTTAGCGAATCAATAAATATATATTTTAAACTTTACCAATATCAATATGCTACTTGATAGTGAGTACTAAAATACATCTTATTTGTTTATCTTCATAATGATAAAGTTAGATTTTTTTATAACATGTGATTCTGACATGATGTCACTACATGCACTGCGCTCCTTCCTCTCCGCTCGTCTCAGATAAATAAATGCGTCTTCAGCTCAGCGGTCGGAGTCGCGCGTTCATGTGTTTTGGAGGCGTGGCTTTGGAAGGATTCCAGAAGGGAGGGGGTGGAGTGAATGGAAATAATGAGCTGTCTTTAAAACAGTCGTGAGAGGTCTACAGACACTCGATTTTTATACTTTCTTTTTCAGAGTACTTACATTTTAATTATGCATTGATATATACAGAAAGTTTAAACAAATTTGGAAAAAGGTTTTTTTTATACAATTCCTACCTACAATTCCTTTAATGAAAGTTATCATGGACATTGTAATGTTTGAATCGGATGTCATAACAAATGTTAGTAGACCGTGAAGATTTTAAAACGAGCGGTTCATTCATAAATCCGTAAGATCTTATCTTCATGCTGTGGAAATACAAACTGGAAAACACAAGGAGTGCACTGCTGAAAAGGGGCGGAGCTACATAAGGTCTATAGGCAGTGTTTCTTTAAAAAGTGACATCGCCAACTACTGGTTTGGCAGCAGAATACAGCGTTTTTAGTCGTCTTTATGGATCTTTGACAACGTTGTTGTCTGTACACCAAAAACGTTTTTAGTACATCGTTGTCGTGTAAACGTACCCCCTTAGTCTTTGATTGTGGTAATCAGGGTTATTGTGGTTAACTAAAAATAAGACCATAAAAATATTTGTATTACTTAAAACAAAATTATATATAAATATATATAAAAAAAACGTATTTTATTTCACCTAGTTGCCAAGGCAACATTTCTCATTTTTGTTTAGTTTATTCAGTAAATGACTAAAACTAAATTAACTAAAACTGTAGAAAATTTAAGAAAATAAAGAGAAAATATTAAAAAAAATTAAATAATTATGTGTAAATTATTGTAAAAACAAAAAATTAAAAACATTCAATCTAATTCAAAACATTACCATAAAATAGAATAGAATAGCAGTGATACTAAAAGAACTCTGGTGGTACTACTAGAGCATAACGTCTAAGGCCAGTTGTTGTGACATACGGGGTTGAAGAAGAAATGAAGAAATAAAGAAATACATATTTCAAATGCTTTATTTTGACCACGAATCTTCATGATCCTGTGTGCTCTGCAGGAGTTTAACAGTCTCCATCGCGTGTGATTAAAATTTCTGATTTGGTTCTCCTAAAAAAGGACACAAAATGTAATCATTTTATAAAAATATATATAATCTACTCTAATTGTTTGTGTGTATGTCTGTGTACGTGACCTACAGTCTTTCCACACACAGCAAGCACTCGTTGCCGTAGGTGTTTCCGTCACTGCCGCACACAGGTGCGAGGTTCATAGGACAAGCCAGGATCTCAGCCATCTCAGCGCACACGGGCTACAAAACGCACACATCCACATGTGGCAGACTAATTAAACCACTTCATTACAATAATTTTAACCACTAAAAGATAAATGAACTTAAAAAAACACTAGTTACACATTTACAAGGTACAAAAAAAATACTCCCTACCTTTCGGGTTGAGCCAGTTGATCCTTGCACCCCTGAAACAATTGAATTATTTTAAATACTGCATTTCTCTGAAAGAAGAGGTTAAACCTGTTCCTGTTTTTGTTTTTTTAATCTCTTATGTCATTTTTACGGAATGCAGAGCAACACTGTAGTGACATTAACGCCTATTTTACAGCCTTAGGTTGTCACAAACTCTAGTATAATTAACAAAGACTTCAGATAATTAGAATCAATTGATTGACACTCATCATTAGTGTAGGCTTCATATATTGAAGTACCTGAATATGTACCTGAAGGGATCAGCAGAAGCAAGCCGAACAGAAGCACTCCTGTAGACATATTGACAAAGAATGAACCCTATAGTACTCACATGACTTTATATGACGACAATGAAGTGTGGGAATTACAACACTTGAACACACACGCACAGACCCACTCTACTAGAGATAAGACAGTTTAATGCAGGAACATCGGCTCTGCTCTGTAAACGGAATTTTAGAGAACTAGGAGTGTAAACAGTGTCATGTGGATTCATCTATGACCCCCTTTTATTTAACTTTCATGAGAACATTGTCTAGGGAAGGACAGATTAATTTCAAATAAAGTTAAAAAAAAATTGCTTTATTAGCCTACTTCTTGACATTTTTTAGTTACAGTTTTTTCAAATTGCTTACACACTAAAAGTGGAACTTGAGGCTCACTCAGTGAAACTATTGACTCATGTACCGATTCTTCAGACCAAGTCTGCAAAACTACAAGCACATTACGTGCTTTAAACTCAGTTTGAAATTGAAAAACAAACTTTTTGCAAAACTCTAAACACAGTTCTCTACATTACACACATTTAAAAACTAACAGCTATTTAGTGTTATTTAGAAAACACTGTGATTTAAATGTCACATTCATTTACTGATGACCTACACCCAATCATCATTATATAAAATAATGCTATGTATCTCGCTATGTAGGTATGTATGCATGCACGTGTATATATATATATATATATATATATATATATATATATACACGTGCATGCATACCTATATAGCAAGATAGATTTTTTAAATTATTTTGTGTTATTGTAATAATATTAATAAAACAGTCTCATCTATTAATGAATGGTTGATAAAAGTGGTAATGGTGATTCAAGTTTATTTTGAGTTTCATAGACCTTAGTCTTTTTATTTATTGTTAATTGGAAAAAGAAGATTGTCTCCATCTACAGGCTGAAACAGGTCAGTGCAGGTGGAATAATTGAATTTACTTTGCAATATACACTGTTGTGTATATGATAAAATGTGTTGATTTCATGCTTGACCACAGTATTACAAACACAGTTCATGGATTGCAGTGCTGGTTTGACCTGTGTCTAGGGGTAAGTTTATAGTCCACTTAATGACCTCATAATGTTATAGTAGCCTACAAGTCTGTAGAACGTTGACCAACAATATAACATAAAGGTCCCTTGGTGTGAAATGGACAATTAGAAGGAAAACACATTAAGTTATGTTCTTCAGAGGTTACCTAAAGGTCATCAAAATGATCATTAGGAGGTTAATGATTACAAGTATTATGTTTATATTATAGGTGTGCTAAAACTTTGTTCTGCTGGCCTAGAAGCTTCAACAGTGAAAATCAGAACAACATACAAAGAAATGGCAACACAGCTGCACTTAAAGAAACATCAATGGAAACTGAATTGAGACCAGTTGTTTTCTCAAGGCCTTTTCATGGTTGCAATTATAGTGATGGAAAACACAGATATTATAATATACTAAATGAGAAATGCTACCTCAAGTCAACTGTGTTTGCGTGAGCCAGAATACTATGATTCACAACCAAGGCCAAAAGGTGGTGATGAGGTATATTGCACAACTATTTCAGTTTTTGTATACTAGCAAGGAATTTATGTATTATCATTATGTTAATTTATGGTATCAATAATAACAAACTAACTTAACACGTTTCAACACATTCAACATAAATATATATATATATATATATATATATATATATATATATATATATATATATATATATATATATATATATATATATATATTGATGAAATATAAACTGAATGTTTGTGTGTAAACCATCTTTAAGTGCTGAATAGTAATTATTAGGTTAACCTACTCCAATACAGGTGAGGAACTATTACTCTAGCCTACTAATCTGATCACTTCCTGACAGTGCTTTCTTTACAAGAATCAAATATAATCAGCATCCAAACTAGCTTGTAATCACAGCTGATTCAATCAAAAGCTCTTTCTGTCTTGCCTGCAGCAGTTTCAGTGTTTGTCCTGATGAGCACGAGACCTCAAATATCATTCTTCAGCTCTAAAGGCCATACTGTATAAGGAATTCTTCTTCTACAGTAGAGTACAGTATGACATCAAATGATATGTGACAGTTTTGCTGTGATCAGATAATATAGCTGCAATCTAGGTGAAAGGTACTACAGTAAAATGAACTCTCTGACGTGAGCATAATCACTTTATATAAATGGTTACGCACGGGTACAATCATACCATGCATCAAAGATCATCGACCACATCATCCACTTAATGGATCCCAAATGGACCCCAATTTCTTATATATAATCTTAGAAATAATCTCTTAGATCTTAAGTTCATATATCTTAATGCTGATTTACTGCTCAAGAAATATTTATTATTATTATCAATGTTAAAAACAGTTGTGCTGCTTGATATTTTTGATAGATAGATAGATAGATAGATAGATAGATAGATAGATAGATAGATAGAGTTAAGCAAATGTAATTTGCACAAAATAATAAATTGTATTACTTTAAATCAATCAAAAGAAAAATAAATAAAATTCTTGCGGGGAATTTTTTTTTTTTTACAACGAAATGTAAGAAATTTCAAAACTTTTTTTATTAGGCCAATTTAAGAAAACCATGCAGTTAAAAAATAAAATACATTTAGGCTATAAACATTTTTCAAAAATGTCTGAAACAAACGTGAATAGAATGACTGCATTTCAAGTGTTTCAGTGTGGGAGTCGTTTTAACTTTGGACATTCATTATTTGATCAATGTAATTATAATGTGATTCAGTGAGACAAATAAATGACCTAATCCTGTCCTGAGCGTTTGATCATTATGAATGAGACAGAAACTCCCCGTTGAAACACACCACTGCATTCGCGTTCAATAAGCGCTGATTGATGCCCTGCCGGAGGGACCCAACTATAAAAAACCAAACCTCGTCTCTGAGGAGCGTTCATTCACCAAATCACAGTGAGCTCTGCCGGTTAATTATTAGCCGTTATCTCGTACTTAGTACCGGAGCGTGGAGTTTGGAGTCTGCCCCTCGTATCCAGATAAACACTATAGAGTTGAAGGAATCAGGCACCCATCCTTTCTCTGGCCCGCAGACCTCTAACGAGCGAGCCAACCATGCTGCGGCTTGCTGGACTCATACTGTGTGTGACCTCCTTTCTAAGCACCTCGTCTCTTGGTAAGCGATGTTTTTAAGTGTAAATATATAAGTAAAAAAACATTTACATTAGGCTGCATGTTCCTGTTGGTTTGCGTGTTGTTTAAAGCTAACAAATATTCTCATATTTTCCAATTTAAGTTTTAAATTAGGCTACTTTTAAATATTAGGCTACATCGATTTACGGGTTTAGTTTGTTCACTGAGGTCTCTGGAATATTAATCTTGAGTTGGGGTTAGTCACATCCTTTCATTCATTCTGTGCCCAGATTCATCTAATCATTGCAAGTAGACTCATCATCAGTATATCAGTAGGCCTATCATTACTGAAACCCTTTTTTGTGTGTTTAAATAAAAAATACATAAATGTACAAATTAAATAAAAAACATTTAGTTGTTTTAGGAGGTAAAATCAGGGCATTATCTCTGTATCAGAAGATGTGATGCAATCTGAATGTGACACGTCAGTGTTTTCAGGACAGGACTGAACTGTGTTGGCAGAGAGGACAACGGTCTCGTTTTAGAGAGACTACTGTTTATCAATCACTTTATGAATCAACAATCCTAAAACCACATATTCAGGCAAAATATGTTTGAGCAGTAAATTGCATTAAATGTGTTTGGCACATTTTGATTTGTTTAGTGTTTTTGCCCCTTTAACATCACAAAGTATCTTGATCTTGCACAAACTTTACATTGAATATATGATTCTGACAAAGACAAAAATAAATGAAGTTGCATCACAAAAAAAAAGGCTGAGTAAAGAATATGATCCAAATAAATGAGGATTACAGATAACTGAGGATTATTAGCTCATAGTACGCTGTTATCTGAGACCCACCTACAATTACAGATAGGACTACATTCCTTTTCCTTCTGTATTACCTCTAATTTTTCTGCGAAAGGCTATATAAACTTCCTGTGGAGGGCCTCCGGTTTGCCTGTTGCTTTCTCTTGACCAAATTAAATGAGCATGTGGATGTAAACGCTGGGGTGTGGAGAACAAAACCTACAGATTCAATTCAGATTGAGTTTCCACCCCATCCATTACTGGGTTTAAGGCTGTGTATGAGATGTCCAGTCCACTTCCTGCCTCTCTCCTTTCACATTCCTCCCTTGTTCTAGTCCAGCTGTGTCTTCCATGCTGAAGCTCTAGAATGTGTCACAGCATGACATTTTTGTGTTTTTACAGGTGCGAGTGCTGGACCTCGGCTAGATAATGACAAACTCTACAGATACAGCTACAGCGCTGAGGTCGGGCTGAACAGGCTGACGGGATCCACTAGGGGGAATGCTGGATTCAGGATTAGCAGTGATGTGGACATCAGCCTCGTCTGGAGGAACTCAGAGATCAAGGATGAACAGCTACTTCAAGTGCAGGTAAAGACGAGAAAGTACTTTATTGATACTTTTTTGATTGCATACCCTTGTGAAATAGAAGTGTGCTTAAATGTATTGAATGTGCACTTGTAGCGTATAAAATCTTAAGTATATATATTTTTTTAAATTGTAGTTGCAGATAATATAATATTAACAAAATTAAAAAAGGACACTTAAGTGCACTCAGTGGCGGTTCTAGCCCATTTCAACTCGGGGGGCCAAGCTGGGGCCAGTTGTACTGTTAGAGGGGCCAGTTACATTTAGACCTTATTGTTGTCCTATCATTTTCTGCACTGCTGCAGGCATTAACAGGCAAAATACCGTGTTTATAATCATTCAACAATGTATTTGCATTTCCATTATATTTTTACATTTGCATTACATATTCAGTATTAGTCACAGTAACTGTAATAGACATGATGTCCTTCTTTCTCTTCATTTTGAGAACTATAGAGAAAAAGCAATGGGGACCAAGAAGCTTATTAATTCATTTACTGAAAATAACTGACTTAGGTAACTACGTCTAACCGTTTACAGGGTTCCTGCACACTTTTTAAAGTCAAATTTAAGGCTTTTTAAGACCTAAAGAAATCAAAATTAATACCGTAGGGGTGTGCAATATTGACAAAAATATATTTAAATATTTTCAACGTTTTGTTGATAATAATTAGATGATATTTTACTGATTGTGTTTTTGTGCTGGTGCCATGGCTGGTTTAGGCCTGTTGTTGACAGCTGACTCACGGAGATATTAATATTTTTCATATTATATGCAGTGGTCAGTTCACAGCAGTGACAGAAATAAATTTCTTAATTAAGGAGCAATATTTGCCACCTTAAACTGATTTCCAGGGGCATTTTCACCTATGGACATTTATTTAGAGCTATGCAATGCATCACCTTTTATGTCAAATACTAACATTCAAATTAAACAATAATTATACTTATTTATACAATAATACTTAATTATACAATAATTATACAGTACCACTGTTACCAGTCAAATTAATTAATTCAATCAAAATCCATCTTTGCAGTGCAGAGGTGACACAGAAGTGGCATTAATATATTTACACTCCATTTACAATTGCATAAATAAAGCTATGAGATTTTTTTCAAATCAATATTTAAATGTGAAATGATTTCTAATTTTAACGTTTTAATTAAAGGATACTTTAAATATGAAACTAAAACCGCCAGTAGGCGGCGGCAAATCCCTGTAAGAGGGATTCATTCATTCAACCGATTTGTTCAAACGGCTGATTCATTCGGGAAAGAAGCAAGTGATTCGTTCAAAACGCGGATTTCAGACTAGTCAATAAATCATCGCTGTGTTGCTTTGAGACTCTGCTACGGTTTCATTATGAAATTCTAGTCGGCGAAATAAAGGGAAAACAAACAATATTGACAATATTGTGTCTAAAAAGTAACTCCCAAAGTTAACTTATTGTTAATTTAACTGTTGTATAACATAAATATCACAGTTGCAATTGTGCACGGGAAAACGGCACTCTTGCTGATGTGATATTCTAATATAAGAACATAATATGATATAAATATAAGACAAAAACTAATTTGGTGACATACCCTACCTATGAACTGCACACAGCAGTGAAAGCACGAGAGACAAATCAGCTCACAGTGCCTCGTACATAGTTAAAACAATGATTACAATATCATAATAGACAATAGGCTACACATCATCACACCCCATACGCACATAAAGAATGAACTTACAACTGAACTGACATTTACCAACTTTCTCCTTCTCTCCTCTCTCGCGTGCAGGAGACAGACGTTAGCCTACTCTGCCGCGATTCCCGCGAATGTGATGCGAATTGTCACGTGAAAATGCAAATCCACAAAGATAGAATAATAAAAAATAATACGCATACGATTACAACGATAGCAAAAAACAGTTTTGTAAAAATTATTTCAAACTCCACATTTAGGGGGGCCACAAGGGGGGCCAAGCTTTTTGTCACAGGGGCACTGGCCCCCCCTGGCCTCCCTCTAGAACCGCCACTGAGTGCACTTAAAGAGAGTACACTTTTATGTGTCTTAACACTTAAGCACACTTTTTAAAAGTACATTTTAAATCATTATTTTAAAAATATTTTGCCTTGCTGACTAATATTTTAACTTGATTATAATTTAAACTAGTTTGTTACTCAATATTACATTTAAAGTTAATTTTAAATGTACTAATTTCCAGCTTCATCATTACAAATATTTTTAAATATTACTTAACATTTTAAACCATATTTCAAAGACAGTAGAATTATGAAATTACATATAAAGATATAGCACTTAAGTCCTACCTAAAGCATGACAAGAAAGGACTCTTAAGTTCAACTAATTGCGTTTAATATCAATTTAAACTGTAATGCGTTTTCATTTAATTTGAAAATGACCTGCGGTGTTTGAATGCTAAAATGTACTTATTTTTCAAAAGGGTATGTGAAACTAGTGTGCAAATCAATGTTATTTGAGGAGCCGTTTACACGACACCGGTTTCAACTAAAAATGGAAAACTTTCTATGCGTTTTGGGGGCTTAAAATCACAAAATTTAGAAAAGGAATTCAAAGTGCATGTTTTTAAAAACGATACCGTTATCATCTCCAAAACTACAAAAAGGCGAATTTGTGAGAATGGTGATGTCATGTGTTCAGTCTATAGGCGCATATCATAGACAGGCGCATATATAGGCATAGGTTATGTTCCTTTACAAAGTGACATCGCCAACTACTGGCCTAGGATTAATAATGTAGTGTTTAAATATGTCTATCTATATAGTTTTTAAGTTCTTGTTTTTAGTTTTAGTTATTTTTGTAGACTACTTCAAGCTTCTTATTATTAAATGTTGCCATGTCAACTAGTTGAAATAAAATAAGTTTAAGGTGGGGTATTTTTATATTTTATTTTATTTCAGATAGTAAAACATTTTTTTTTAATGGTTTTAGCTTTAGCTATAACAGTAATACTGTTTGTGCACATCACATTCTCCTATCCTATCCTCAGATTTCAAATGTTCAAGTTGAAAGTGCTAGAAAGCACTCCCGCAAAAACAACATCTTTCACGGCAGCTCAGCAGAAAGCATTCTGGGTAAAGTCAGGCTTGAGGCACTTCAGAGGCCCTTCATGGTGCTGTGGAAGATGGGCAAGGTAACAAACACACTTCATTATGTCATTAAAATGTGTTTCATATCCGTTTTAGTTTTGAACTTTTAAATATTTTCCATAGTGATTTGATTTTTTTTGTGTGATTTTTCTTGCTAACTTAGATCAGAAGCCTATATGCCCATAAGGCGGAGCCTGCTACCATCAAAAACTTGAAGAGGGGTGTGGCCAGTATGCTAATGATGCAGCTAAAGTCCGGGAAGATGATGGAGGTAGAGTCTGACAATTAAAATTCTCCACTGAAGTGTGAAAAATGTGCAAGTTTTTCTTTGTTAAAATACTTTCTCCATAATCCACAGGCTGATGCTTCAGGGAAATGCTTAGTTGAGTACAAGGCTGCCAAACATCAGGTGATCCGTACAAAACACTTAGAAACCTGCAAAACGCAAGAGACTGGATTCACTACTCACAGCCCAGTAAGAAAAAAACTCATCTTACCTCATTTATACACCATTCCCAGCACTTTTTCACCTTTCCTCTCCGCTCTTCCAGGTATTGGGTGTCAGTGGGAAGTCTGCTTCTGAAACAGTAATCACTCTGGAGAATGGCATCATTAAGTCTGCCGATACTGAGGAAACACACATTTTGTCCATCAATGCTCGTCATACAGCTGCGACTAAAGTCCTGTCCAGGTACCAAAGAAATGAGGAAACCTATCACGCATGATCAACATAATAAATGGATGAAATTAAAGCATCTTCTCATTTCCCTCAGGCAGTCATTGACGCTTAAAAAGATTGAGGTAGGGCCAGCAGAAGCGGCGGGTAAAGATGTCGCAGGTGTGGTGAAGTCTCTGGATGACAAACTCATGTCTGTTGGAGTCATAGTGGAGAAAGTTAAAGCCAAGTGCAAGGGATGCCCCAATGTGAGAAACTATGTGTTTATGCTTGTAAATCTGGTGTTGTCATCATTTTATCAGCTTTTATGTTATTCCTTTTGATTTTCTTGCACACAAAAAGGAGGCATTTTGCTGTCGCAGATCTTTCCCAAAAAACTCTCTTTTTGTGTTCCCTGGAAGCAAGAAAGTCATAGATTTTGGGCTGGGTAAATAATGATAGTTTTCACTATTCCTTTAACTGTGATGTTCTGTATAATAACAGACAGAAATGTGTGGAATCTGTTTTTGTGTTCATACTAATTGTGCATTGCATTGTTTTGGTGTACAATAGCTGATGGACACATGGAAGGCGGTGAGGTCTCAGCTGGAGCCGGACTCACTCTCTAAAGCAGAAGCCCCGAGAAGCTTCCTCACGCTCTTACACAGCCTGCGCAAAGCCAGCAAGGCAGAGATCCTCACAGTACTGCGCAACTGCAGCAAGACTGCACTGTAAGACCAAACTCCTCATTGTATTTTCCTCTTTCTAATTTAAGCACTAAGGCCCTGTCCGAAATGGCACACTTCGGCCCTGTCCCAAATGGAACCCTAAGCACTCGCGGTCTTCCTCTGAGTCCGCACTTTCGCGACGTAACACCGCTTTGAATGTCGGGAAGAAGTCTGCTGTGGAGTCCGCATCAGCGCGGGCTCGGCAAAAGTGTGCATCAAGGGCGCAAATCGACCGCAGAGGGGGCGCTCGCGAGCACCCTTCTGAGATCTAAAAATGACAAATGGGACACACTGCGGTCTCACGGACTTAACGGACACGCGCACGCGGCAGCCATTGTAAGTCCACAAGACCGAAAGTGCACATGAAGTGTGCCATTTGGGATTGGGCCTTCATGTGCACTTGCAGTCTCGTGGACTTAAAATGGCCGTCATGTGCGCGTGTCCATTAAAGGTGCAGTATGTTATTTCTCAAAGTCGTAGCTGAACATTGTTGACATTTAATCAACCCAAACAAACAGACCTCTACATAACAGACCTCTCTTCATTGCTCCGCCTCCTAAGCTTACCCTCCAATCCAAACCTCCCTGCTCCGATTCGGTCTCGAATCGCTGGCATGTGAGACGACTGCACTAGCAAGGACGCTAAACAGTAAACACCTCATTCTCTCGAAGTCATCAGCCTGCACAACTCTCAAATGTCTTGCGGACTTCTGTGCCCAAAGACTCGAATCAGTGAATTGTTTCTTTCCTTTTTTGAACAATGAACAAAAGAACCGATTCACCAAAACAAATCAGATTTTGATTTGACTTTATCCTTGTTTTGCTTGGCTGTAAAACCGTAAAGATGAAGCATTCTTTTTTGCTACATCTCTACTTGTAGAAAAAGGCTTGTTACTGGAAAAGCTATATTTTCAAAACAGCTGAACTACTGTCACATTATTGAAATTATAGTTAGCGGCGTACTTTTAGTCATTTCTTCTAAAATATCGTATTTACATGAATATTTCCCTACAGGGAACGTTCTCAGAACATTCTGGCAAAGTTCTTTCAGTAACATTAATGGAACATTTGTTCAAAGTAATCTGATTACTTTGATTAGTAATCAAAGTAATGTTACTATTGGTTTCAGAATGTATATTGAACATTCAAAAGTAAAGTTCTCTTAAAGGGTTAGTTCACCCAAAAATGAAAATTAAGTCATTAATTACTCACCCCCATGCTGTACCAACCCCGTAAGACCTTCGTTCGTCTTCGGAACACAAATGAAGATATTTTTGATTAAATGTGACAGCTGGATCACTCCTCCATAGGCTCCCTAAGGGATTGAATCCTGACGGCCCAGAAAGTCAATGAAGAAAATGTTTAAATATTCCATGTCACAACAGTGGCTCAACTATAAGTTTATCAAGCGACGAGAATACTTTTTGTGCGAAAAAACAAACAAAAATAACGACTTTATTCGACTATTCCTTTTCTTCCTTGTAGGCCTGAAACGAGACTTCAAGAGATTTCCACGACGCGCACGCGCGAGAACTGAACTGAAGTAGTTGAAGGAGATCACAATTCTCGCGCATGCGTCGTGGAAATCTCTTGAAGTCTCGTTTCAGGCCTACAAGGAAGAAAAGGAATAGTCGAATAAAGTCGTTATTTTTGTTTGTTTTTTCGCGCAAAAAGTATTCTCGTCGCTTGATAAACTTATAGTTGAGCCACTGTTGTGACATGGAATATTTAAACATTTTCTTCATTGACTTTCTTGGCCGTCAGGATTCATTCCCTTAGGGAGCCTATGTAGCAGTCATGAACCTCTCAGATTTAATCATAAATATCTTCATTTGTGTTCCGAAGACGAACGAAGGTCTTACGGGGTTGGTACAGCATGGGGGTGAGTAATTAATGACTTAATTTTCATTTTTGGGTGAACTAACCCTTTAATGTTCACGAAATGATAAAATGGAATGTTTTCTTAAAGCATTCGCATAACCAAGAAACGTTTTTTAAAACATTCAAAAAACTGTACGTTTTGAACATTCAGAGAACATTAGGCAAAACGTTATTAGAACATATTTAGGTGGCTGGGTAAATGGCCATTCCTAATGATACCTGAGATGCAGAGTAATGATCAGCATGATTTCTGAAGGATCATGTGACACTGAAGCAATGATCATGGCTACAGTCGTTGCCTTATGGTTAGAAAGTCAGAGTGGTAACCCTAAGGTTGCTGATTCGATTCTTGCAGTGTGTCATCCCTACTCAGTACTCCGAATGTGTGTGTGCACTAACTTGGATGGGTTAAATGCAGAGGATAAATTCCGAGTATGGGTTACCATATGACCTTCACATGTCACTTTCACTACATACTCAGAAAATAGCAGCCATTGTTGTTGTCCTGCCTCTTTACTGCTTTTTTAGACTGCCAGTTTACATCGTTTCACCTTTCTAGGCCTCAGCTGGTGGATGCAGTCACATCAGCGCAGACTCCATCTTCTCTCTCAGCCATTCTGGAGTTTCTGGACTTCAGCAAGAAGGAAGGTTTAGTGCTACAGGAGCGCTTTCTGTACGCATGTGGCTTTGCCTCCCACCCGACAGAGACCACGCTTCAGTCCCTGCTGGTAAGACACCTGCATTATTGCTCTCATATCTGACTTTACATCTGAATTTAGAGCCTCCTCACTGTGACTATCATCTTTAAATAGATTTTTTAAGACACACACACATATATATATATATATATATATATATATATATATATATATAATATTCAAATTTTCATAAATTATTCTATGAATTATTTCATGGATTATTCTATCTTTGTTCCCATCTAGGATGTGTCTAACGGAAAGATTGGCAGCTCAGACATTAAGGAGTCAGTTGTGATCATCATGGGAGCTCTGCTCAGGAAACTCTGTCTGAAAGGAGCATGTGAACTACCGGTGAGTCCGCGCACACATCACAATATAATTCATATTTGCTTCTATTGGAGTATTTGATTGAGTCATATTTATAAATTGCTATTTAATCTACACTCGCATGATTCATATAAGCGCATCATAAATATATGAATGTATTAAGTATCTAATCTATCTATCAATCTAAGATAATTTGGTTATGCTTTCTGCTACAAATAACAATATAGCACTCTCAGCAACATTTAATACATTAAACCGTGCTTGCATTATAAACTACATCTAAATAAGCATCTTAATCTTTCAGTAATTCAAACTGCCTGCGTGTGTTTGTCTTGTGTTCGATGTACAGACAGTGCTTAAGGTGAAAGAGCTGCTGTTGGCAGGGCCTGACAGCACTCAGGTGGAGTCTGAGGTTCAGATGTACCTGCTAGCATTGAAGAACGCTCTTCTACCGGAGAGTGTTCCTCTTCTTGCCAAATACGCTGAGTCGGAGGTGGGAGCGTATAGCACCATTGCCATCACAGCGCTGCAGAGATACGACCCTGAGCTTATCACACCAGAGGTACATCATCAATCCCCCATCAGCCTATCTAGAGGGGCACAAAACTACTCTTCAAAACAGTTAACACACTATTTCCACAGGTGAAAAAGACAGTGAACCGCATATACCATCAGAACCAGCGTATTTATGAGAAGAACGTTCGTGCCGCGGCAGCTGATGTGATTATGAGCAGCAGTCCATCATATATGGAAGTGAAGAACGTTCTGCTCTCCATCGGACACCTACCGCATGAGATGAACAAATACATGCTGTCTAAAGTCCAGGACATATTGCGCTTCGAGATGCCGGCCTGGTGGGTCTCACGTTTACTAATCGCATTCTTCAAATTCTAAATGAACAAATATTTTATTCTTAATGATTGTCTCTGGCACTGGGTGGCACTTGTGTGATAAAAGTCATATGTCCGGTTTGCAGTAAATTGGTACAACAAGTGATGAAGGACATGGTTTCCCACAACTATGACAGATTCTCGAAGGCTGGGTCATCATCTGCTTTTTCAGGATTCATGGCACGTAAGTGAGCTCATCTATACCCGTTCTTAACCTTTAAACTTAAATCTATGACACTATTATATTTATATAATGATACCTGACACAAAGTCAGCATCACTCTCAGAAACAAAGGTACAAAAACTGTCACTGAGGTGGCGACCTTTCATCTTTGTACTTTATTTACCCCTAAAAGGTTTCACAGTCAAGGATTAAGCTATTGCCAGACTGAAATACATGTCTTTAACTTGTTTTTTTTTATTATATTTTATTTTATTATGTATTATATTTTATTAATAAAATAACGTATTAACCATGTTTTAGCTGAAAGCAACTTGCACTGACATATCTTAAAACATATCAGTGCCATTGTTTTTTCTCAAGATGCACACCAGTAATGTTTTTTTCTAAGGCACATTTATAAAAGCTACTTAAATGTCCTAATTGAACTAAGGCCTAATCCTAGCTTAATCTAAGCCCTGTCTGTGAAACCGGGCTTAAATGTATTAACACCTAAAGTGTACATAGTAGTTAGTACTTAAATGCTACATATTAGTATCTTTTGAAACGGTACCACCCCAGTGACATCCTTTGTACTTAGTATTACAAATATATAATATATAAAGATATGATTAAATGTTTCACACTATGATAAAAATATGTTTTAGAAAACATGATTTAGAAGAAATAACCTCAGTAAAATAACATGTTTATTGTTTTAAAAGGCAGCTATAATGAAAGGATTTTGCCTGGTGGGTGATAAAACAGTTGAAAAAAATATAAATAAATACCTCAGTTACATTAATATATACATATTAATATACACTACTGATTAAAGGTTTGGGGTCAGTAAGATGATTTAATGTTTTTGAAAGAAGTCTCTTGGTTACCAAGGCTGCATTTCTTTGTTCAAAAATACAGTAAAAACAATAATATTGTTAAATATAATTACAATTTAAAATGACTTATTTCTATTGTAATGTAATCCTTCAGGAATCATTCTAATATGCTGATTTGCTGCTCAAGAAAAATGAGCTACTTATTGTGATCAATGTAGAGCTGCTCAATATTTTGTATTAATTGAAAGTTCAAAAGTTGAATTTCATTTATTTTGAATAGAAATATAACATTATAAATGTCTTTACAGTCACTTTTGATCAATTAAAGCATCTTAAAAAAAGTTTAGAACAAAAATTAAACTTACTGACCCCATAGCGACCACCTAGAACAACCTAGCACATTGTTTGTAGAAAATTAAATGATAAACATCTTGTTGTTTGTGTCTTGTAGCAGTGTCTGTAGTATATATCATTTATTTCAACAGGAACTGCTGATGTAACTTGCACCTACAATTTGGACATCTTGTACTCTGGCTCAGGCGTATTGAGGAGAAGCAACATGAACATTTATGGTCAGAGCAACAGTGCCCTCCTTCATGGCCTCCAGGTACTGTCATCATTACCATAACACAGTGTTGTACAGCATATGCCATTAACATGCATTGTGTGTGCTGATATTAACCTGTGCTTTGTGCCTGCATTCTGATTTTTAGGTGACAATTGAAGCACAAGGTCTAGAGTCTCTAATTGCAGCCACGCCGGATGAAGGAGAAGAAGAACTGGAGTCTTTTGCTGGTATGTCTGCTCTTCTGTTCGATGTTCAGCTCCGCCCGGTGACCTTCTTCAAGGGCTACAGTGACCTGATGTCCAAGATGTTCTCTATGTCTGGAGATCCGATCAATGTGGTGAAGGGCCTTATTCTTCTGACAGATCACTCACAGGTATGACATTCAGCTTAATATGCACTTACAGAAGAGACGCTTGATTCATCACACTCCATAGTAGATCTGACACATGCAGCAGATGTTCTGCAATCAATTAGCATTGCCTGACAGCATGGGGACGGTGTGGGACATTTGTGGGACAGATTACGGGGCCAGGGCTGCATTCTGAAAGTGAATGATGGAAATGATTTGAAACACTTAGTTAGCGTGGTTTGAAAGTGTGTCTATTTTATAACCGTGTAATTTCCTGCATATACAGGTGAAACTCGAAAAATTAGAATATCGTGCAAAAGTTCATTTATTTCAGTAATTCAACTTAAAATGTGAAACTAATAAATTATATAGACTCATTACATGCAAAGTGAGATATTTCAAGCCTTTATTTGTTATAATTTTGATGATTATGGCTTACAACTTATGAAAACCCCAAAGTCAAAATTAGAATATTGTGAAAAGGTTTTCAAATCTGTAAGCCATAATCATCAAAATTATCTAAAATATTAAAAGTAAGATTTTTGTACTTTCTCACTTTCTTTGAAGGTGATTCCTCTTCAGTCTGGTCTAAGAGCCAGTGCTGAGTTCCAAGGCGGTCTGGCCATCGATATCTCTGGAGGGATGGAGTTCAGCTTATGGTATAGAGAGTCTAAGACGAGCGTCAACAACAGGTGAATTTCTTCTTTTTAAACTACATCCTTGAATGGGATTAGTGTTGTGCATTCAGATAAAGATCCGAGCTCTGATTAAAATGAACCCCACTTGGGACAACAACCCATGATGACCTTATGCAAGACATCTCACCCTAGTTTTCTTTAGATCCAAAGTTGGTTTTGATAAAATCAACTACTTACTTTGCTTACTTAGATGCCATTGCCAGATGTTTTTCTTCACTCGGTTTTTCGAATGACAGTAAATATGATGCCGGTGCATCTTATTATAACATCATTAATCCTTCAGAGAGATTCGATGCTAATCCACATCTTTAGCCACAACTGCACCTGCTTGCTTACTGTTAGTTTGTGGATGCAAGCAATGGCAACTTGGCTAAAATGAGACAGGCGGGAAATGAGGGCAATGGAAAGATGCTGTGGTAGGAGTAAAAGATCAGGGGTTGAGGGTAAAATTAGGTTATGATATCGATTGTGAGAAACCAAATGCTCTCAGGGAGAGATTTCAGATATTTTATCATCTTTACATCATCATCTTGAACTGATTCCATGTTGTTGAAGACAAAATACTCCCAAGTTCATACTGTATGAGGAAATGTCTCTTTTTTACCTTACATTTAGTGCTGCGGGTTTGCAGTTCTTTGTTTCATGATGGGTATTTCTGGGTGACATCTGCTTTTCTACATCTGCCACCCCTCAGGACAGGCAGGGGCAGATGTATGGATCAGGGAGGCAAGCTTTACCTTCTCTGAAAGCACACACACACACAAGTAGACAGACAAAGACTCACTGACAGACAGACAACCTAATACGTAAACACATGTGCGTGCGGGCACACTGAAGCGGGGAAACCGATAGAAAGATAGTTACGCACACAGACACACATAGTCAGACACAAGCGGGTTATGTTTAGAAACGAAATAAACCACAGCTCTCTCGGGCGCACAAGATTAGCATGCCTCCAATCAGCCTACTCATCACGGGCAGCCATGTTCAACAGATCATTTAAGGTGGAGGTTGAAAGCATGGAGCCAGACTGTCTCATGTGATATGTGAGCCCAAACACCAAAACTTACTCAGCAGAGACCGAGGCAATAAATCTCTATCACAAATTGTTCGCTGTGTGGCATGTGCTGTAGGAAGAATGAGATGTTAAACATGGAAAATCCTAGCTGAAAATACAGCTGAGATACAGTAAAATCAAGTTGTGCACATCCAAAGGTTTGACCCTAAGGAAAACTCTAGTTTTGTAACTATAATAATTTAGTTGTTATTTTAGTACTATTTATATACTATTATAGCATTCATATTTTTCAGTTTTCATTTTAATTTTAGTTAAAGTTTTAGTCATTTTGTTTTGTGTTTGTCATTTCTTTTTTTATATTTCTATTTAGCTTAAAATTTACATTCGGTTTTAGTTTTAGTCATTTTAGTACTTCAAACTCATTTTATTTCTGTTAGCTGCCAAGGCAAGATTTCTTATTTTAAATTTTTTTTTTTTATCTAATATGTATATTTTATTTTATTTCAGCTTGATTTCAGTTAATGAAAATCATTTATCTTGATAGCTCTAGTTTTAGTTAACAAATAAGTTTAAATGTATTTTAAGTTTATTATTATGTTTCCTATCAGGAATATACATACATCATGCCTAAATTAAACGGGCAAACAAACTACTAGGAAGAAAGTAAATGGGACTGAGCCAAAAAAAGTGCATATTTGAAAAATTGTAGGCCTACTCTGCTTGTTGGTTCAACTCTTTTTTTTTTTCTTCTAAATTAATAAAAATGGAAAATCTGCACAGAGACGCATTACTGTCCTTGTAAGCTTTTAGAATAGTGGAGTGAGTTTTAAAAAAATAATCATTTTTACTGTGTGGTTTCTTAAGGTTTGTTCACACCAAGGACGATAACTATAACAATAAAGATATCGTTCTAAAAACCATTCTAAATATAAAAGAATATAGCAGAGTCAACACCACAACTATAACAATAACGGCACTGAGAAACAACGGCAAAACTGCAGCACGCACTTATCATAAACAGAGCGTTATCGTTCGTTGGTGTAGACGCTAATATAGTTATCGTTCTTGGTGTGAACAGGCCTTTAGAGTTTTTAGTGTTCTTGCTAAGCTCATCCTTGACATTGTGTGCAGGGGAGCTCTGGTCTTCATTGGCAACGTGACAGTGGATATGGACTTTGCCAGCGCTGGAGTGGAAGTAGGTTTTGAGACAGAAGCCACCCTGGACTTCATCACTACAGTGCAGTTCTCCGAGTACCCCTTCCTCGTCTGCATGCAGATGGACAAAACCACTTTCCCCTTCAGGTATCTATCAACATATCAGATTCGAGGTTACAATCATATAACATTTTAAAATGTGTGAAATGAACACAACTAACCTGTTTTGCTACTGATGCACTCTAGAGAGATTGTGTCCAAGCAGGAGAAGCTGCCTTCAGGACAGACATTCTCCTCAAAGAGGAGCAGAGATCAGCTGGTGCCGGGCTCAGAGTTTCCTCTACACCAGGAGAACTCGAACATGTGCAAGAAAGTCTTTGAGCAGGCCTGGTAGACCAACTAGCAAATGTAAAAGGTTTTCACACAGACAACCACTCTGTACAAGAATGTTTTGCGGTGACTGTATGTGCTAAAACCCGTTGGACATGTGGACACTTAAAAATGAAGGTTCCAAAAGGTGTTTTGCGCAGTGATGCCATAGTAGAACCATTTTGGGTTTGCCAAAGAACTTTTCAGTAAACAGTTCTTAAAAGAACCATTTTTTTATTACCGTGAAGAGCATTTTAAAGGGGTAGTTCACCCAAAAATGAAAATTCTGTCATTTATTACTCCGTTCCAATCCTGTAAGGCTTTCGTTCATCATCGGAACACAAATTAAAATCTTTTTGTCCTTCCATTGACAGCTAACACTTTGACGCTTCAAAAAGTCCATAAAGAGATCGTAAAACATTTATCAGCGAACATAAACAGGAGCTCAACCGAACCTGCTTGACGCGCGAAAACAAACCTCATTGGTTCTCGCACGTCAAGTGAAGATGCTTGAGCTTCCGTTTACCCAAACTAATGTGTGAGTTGATGAATGTCTATCTGTGAATAAAAGCCTAAATTCAATTTGTTCATCATATAAAGCGATCGAGTCTCTTCAGAAAATTTGGACTAAACCACTCAATTTAGTTTTTACAATCTCTTTATGGACTTTTTGAAGAGTCAAAGTGGTAGTTGCATAGTCTGTCAATGGAGGGACAGAAATACCTCTTCATTTGTGTCCCGAAGGTGAACGAAAGTCTTACGGGTTTGGAACAACATGAGGGTGAGTAATTAGTGACAGATTTTTCTATTCCTTTATTGATCTAAATAAACCCCTCTCACTCTAAAGAACATTTTGTGCAGCAAAGTTTTCCTTGGATGTTATTTGAACCATTGATTAGCATAAAGAACCTTTATTTTTAAGAGTATATTAAAGTCCTTACAATATGTCCAGCCCTGTTTTATACATTTAAGAATGATCAGCACAAATTCAATTAATGTTTTTTGTATGTTTTATAAATGTGAGGAATGTATAAAAATGTTGTCAGGATAACCAATGGCACTCTCATCATGTGAAAGAATTATTCAACCCCTAAAAGTTAGATATTTATAAATTGTAACATTACAGCATTATAACAGGACTGTGTATTTGAGGTGCTACTGTGTTATTTATTTAATCAGAGGGCTTTCTGACACACTTCATCCCTCCACAGGCAGTTCATGCTGTCTGGTTTCCATGACTACACCAGATGTTTACATTCTTGAGAATATTTATGGCAGTCTTGTACATGGGAAGATAATCAACCATGAATAAAGTCTTTTTTTGGATTTTCTTTGTCATCTTTTTGGTGTTAATATCTTCGAAAGTGTAACTTTTAATAATGAATAGATCTTTAGCTATTAGTATGTACAGTGTCAATCCTTTGTATAGAATATATTGTCTACCGAGGCTTCATTAAGCTTAAATTAGGATGAATGCAGACTAATTAACTTATAGCTCTTTTTTTTCAGGATTTCTGAATTTATTTTTTAAAACATGGCTTTGAATGTACAACACTGTACAGTACGTTAAACTTTGGGAAGTGGTAGAAAGATTGCTAAAAAGAAGTAAAGTTGACATATCTTTTTAATAGTACTGAGAACATAGAACAAGGATAAAGTAAAAATAAATAGCTTGTCTAAAGCTGAAATTTTCTATATCTACTGAAACAGAAAGTTAAAGGCAGGGTAGGGGATTTGTTCTAGAAACAATTTTTGTTATGCTGGTTAAAAGTCTCTTCACATTCTGATAGCCATCACTAAGTTAAAGGGTTAGTTCACCCAAAAATGAAAATTAAGTCATTAATTACTCACCCCCATGCTGTACCAACCCCGTAAGACCTTCGTTCGTCTTCGGAACACAAATGAAGATATTTTTGATTAAATGTGACAGCTGGATCACTCCTCTATAGGCTCCCTAAGGGAATGAATCCTGACGGCCCAGAAAGTCAATGAAGAAAATGTTTAAATATTCCATGTCGCAACAGTGGCTCAACTATAAGTTTATCAAGCGACGAGAATACTTTTTGTGCGAAAAAACAAACAGAAATAACGACTTTATTCGACTATTACTTTTCTTCCTTGTAGGCCTGAAACGAGACTTCAAGAGATTTCCACGACGCATGCGCGAGAATTGCGATCTCCTTCAACTACTTCAGTTAAGTTCTCGCACGTGCGCGTCTTGGAAATCTCTTGAAGTCTCGTTTCAGCCTATGGAGGAGTGATGCAGCTGTCACATTTAATCAAAAATATCTTCATTTGTGTTCCGAAGACGAACGAAGGTTTTACGGGGTTGGTACAGCATGGGGGTGAGTAATTAATGACTTAATTTTCATTTTTGGGTGAACTAACCCTTTAAGTGGTCTAAATGTATATATCTCGTCTGTGGAAGGCGTAGGACCATAACATTTTCATCCAATCAATACAATGTCCTACCTGCCAGTCAGCGTATGTATTATCATGCCTCAACGCACCCTACTCGCATAGACATCACACGTCATCAGCGCGTTTCATTCTATACAGAGTTAGACAGACATCAGTCACCGAGCACCGCAACCAAAACAGCAGCCGCCTTTTACAGTTCCTCCTGAACCAAAACAACAAGCTTATACTGAGTTCACGCCATAACAACTCTAATTTGGAAGAGAGCGAAACCTGTGACGTTCTACTCGGAGTGGTTCGTGACTCGAATTTATCCCTTTCAATGGCAACCAATGGCGAAATGAATCTGCAGCAGTCAGTTGGTACAGGTCAGTGCTTTTTAAGTAGTTTATGTTCATAATTATTGTAATGTTGTGCGCTTTGAGACATGAGGAAGTTTAACGTCGTTGTGACTCTGTGCAAACTCTGAAGGGAGGGTGGGATCTTACGCTTTCAGCGCTAGCTTGCTATTGCTAGCCACTCCAAAAATTGCCTACCCTACCTTGAACAGTATATGGGCATATTTAGGGACTTGCCTCCTTTTAAAACAGACAACAGGCCTCAGCTCAGCTTACCTATCAGCTATCTCCCAATTCACACACTTTAATCTTTTTTTATTGAATTCCATTACTTCTCAAATTTGCAGGTGTTTATATATAATAAATACTTTTTCACAAGACTACATCGGTCATGCTGGCATTGCACTGTATGCAATTACAGTGTTTATATTATAATTATACCTTTAAAAAAAATTGGTGCAATGGAAAGGTTCTATGGATGTTAAAGTTTCTTTGTGGGCTCATAAATGACAATAAAGAGCCTTTATTTTTTTAAGAGTGTAGATGCCTAAAGTACAAACTAATATAACCCCCATTCCGTTTTTATCTGACCTTCAATTATAATTAAATGCAGATAAGTGTGCATAAGAAAGATAATAAGTGCTTTTTACGAAAGCTCACTTCTTATGAACACACGCAACTGTTTCAGGTCAAACGTTTTGAATAACACTTGGAGTTCCGCTTGGGGCGGCTGGCAACTGAGAACCAACAACTGCGCTCTCGCGGACATTCCTATCGCGCGGAGAACAGCAGCTGAGCGTGCGTGTCTGTCACTGGCGCTGCTGCCATGGCGACCGCGTAAACAAACGTACAAACTGTCAGCTCGAGCTAATGCCTTGGCGGGTGAAGTTTCAGGAGCCCACGGAAAACTTACCTAGCACGCTGGCATCAGGTCAAATGACCCTCCGCCAGCTGTGTAAATCAAACGGGCCCCACAACAACTATCTGTTTCTGTTGAAGATTTAAGGCCTTTTGAGGTCAACAGCACTACACGAGGGTGTGAGAAAGGGTACATGATGTAGTACATCAAATCCGTGAGGGAATTAGTGACCACCATCATAAAATCTGAAGAGTATTCTCTCAAGATGAGTGCCAGAAATGAACGTGGACACATTCAATTATAGCCTAAATTGTCACCAATTGTTACCTTAAAGATCAATTTCATATTTTTGACTTCAATAAAACCAGTTCAAGATGATAGCTACCACTTTCAGGCTATTGCTTTCTTGGCTGAGCACATTTTAACTGACAATTTTTTTTTTTAACCAAATATAGCCTAAAAGCACATGACTTTCATGTATTTCACTCTAAAGTGTATTTGTTTTGAGTGCAGTGCAATCAAAACAAAATTATGAAATGCCACCCACACCAAAAATTATATGATCAATAAGTTATAACAACAAATGTTATGGTAAGTTATACAAGATTCAACACATTTTTAAGTCAATTTATAACTTAATTTAAGTTCAAAAGACTTGTTGAATCCAAGTTGATTGTACTTAAAAATGTAAGGCAGCAAAACATTTTTTATCTCCCCTTACAAAAGGCAGCTGAGTGCCAATAGATTCCTCCAATGTTACTCGTGCACTATTAACATCACTAGACGTGTAAGTGATTTTAATAGTGCAATGACGTACATGTTCCACTAAATGAAGAGCCATTAAAATACTTATTTACTCAGAAAAACTTATAAAATACTCTTCAGCAAGAATGTAGGCTATCATAAATAAGTACCATAGTGACTTAGTATATCAAATAAGTATTATAATGTATTAAGCATGTGTCCTTATTTGTGTTCTGATTTAATAATAGACTTATTAATACTTCTCTATAATTTTATAAAGATAAATGTTTTTAAGTGGTAGCAACTCTCATGATGTAACAGAATGTTTAGTTTATATTTTTGATTATTATATTAAATTTAAACCAAGCGTCATCTTTATGGAATTAATTTAAATATCACATTAATAAAGATATTTAACACTGACAAAAATAACAATGCGCTCCTTCTAAAATTGGTACATAGATTGTCCAGCAGATCCATATACCTTTAATACATGATCAATGTAACAAAATAGACAAAAAGAATATGAACATGGAGGACAGATGATGGAAAAGAAGGGTAAAACAGAACAAAAGCAAAAGAAGTATAATACTGTGGAGGCAAAATACCATGAGATAGCGACATGCCTACACTGCAAACTGAGGTAATTTAGACAATAGTGAATTACTTTTTAAAAGTACAAAGTTTTCAGTTTGATTATAACAGCATGATTATCATACATTGACAGTATACAGAACCCTCCAATGATCCATTGCTATAACCATAATTCTCATCACAGTAAAAGGAAACAGACACACTGTTTGTTCCGTCTCTCTCTCTCTCTCTCTCACACACACACACACACACACACACAAACATCGCACACAACACGGACACCATACACTACGTTTATCTTTCTCGATCTCTGTTTCTCTCTCTTTCACACAAGCCATGCTTTACTCAATCAGAACTTGCTACTACCTACTACAGGTAGGTAAAAAGGAGTCCATAAAAATATAAAAATACAAACACTTTATACAATAAAATGAAAAAGCAACATCTTCCCTTATTATGCGGCACTTCAAGAAGGCTGGATGGGCAAAAAAAATTGTTGCCTCAAAAAGTCTACAGACTACAGCAAATGTTACATAAGTTTGTAAAAACTGCTTCAAAATGTTTCATCTTTAGCTTTTGAACGTTACAAAAGTCACAGATCAGGAGGCAACACCGGGAATTGATGAAGACGTGGGAAACTGTGAAACATTTCTAAGGAATTCTTTTTGATGAAGTGGGAGGAGGACAAACTCCGACAGACAAAGACCATCCTGAGAAGGAAAAGAAAAGAATAGACGAATCAAAGAAACAATAAATATCAATGAATAATTTATTAGCTTACACATATTTAAGTGTTTCTTTAACTGTGCACAATTTCAGTCCAGTGGAGTTTTATCAAATAAATTAAAACTATTCTTATTAAATTTCATTTGCTAACAATGTCCAACAGTGGACATACACTCTGAATTCATAAATTTAGAATTGTATCTGGGTTTTTTTAACCAAAAAATGTAAATCTAAAATCTAAAAGCACCTGTGATGAATTTTTTTTTTTAATCCAATAAAAATACTCTTTCTTATAAGGCTGATTTATTAGCTAGAATTGTATCATAGACAGTTAAATAATAGTTTCCCTTTTTTTTGCATAATTTGACAAAATTACAGCTAGATCCGTTCACAAATTATATTTACTTTGATTTTTCTATTTTAAAGAAATGTCATCCAGATTATAAAAAAAAAAAAACTTGTTAGTTGTGATTAAAATGACTGTTAAAGCTCTTTTTTTAAAGCAACCCCTTAGACACAAAGGTGTTCATAATTGAAGAAACACCCATAGATGAAATGCTATCATCACATTTTATATACTGTATACTGTACACCATGCAGCATAATGAAAATAGAATGCCACAAAACGAGAGAAATTCTGAATGAAAATAATAAAGTCCAATATGTAGTCAATGGGTCTCATTCATGAAACATTCGTAAATACACGAGTAAATATGAGAGTGATTTGCGCGTAAAGAGACCTTTCCGAAAACTCATCTCCTGATTCACAAATACACCGTAAACGTCAGATGTGATAATGAAATGTGTGTGTGTGTGTTAATGAATTCCAATCAGCCGTAAATGGGACGCGCGTGCCGTGCACCCTCATTCTCAATTACCATAAATCCCGCCCATATATCCGACTGACAACTACATATGGGCATCATATTATGACACCAAACGAAGGATTTCAACATGTCTTCTCAAAACGAATGAAAAAGAAAAAATTCTCAGATCCAGAAATCGAAGTTTTATTATCAGAAGTTCGTTCAAAACACCACATTTTATTTTCAAGCGTAGGCTAGCATATTACAGATGCAGTTTAATGGAGTTTCATCTGTTAATCAAACAGTCCCAGAAGAAAAAGAAAAACCATATGTAATTACTATATATAATATTTTTTCAAAATGCTGTGTAAATATGTACCCCATTAAGGTGAATTAAAATGCAGCCTTAGTTATTAATGAGCAAAGCGTTCGGATGTTAAACTCACTATTTGCGCGTGCCTGGGAGCAGGTGTAGATTTCTTTCGTACCAACTAACATTTGGAAAATACGAACATTTTAATGAATCCGAAAAATTTATGCCAGAACCACTTTACACACGATTTACACAAAAATTCGTTCTGCTCGTGTTTCATGAATGAGACCCAATGAACGTATTGCTTACATCGTTGCAGCCAGTAATGCAGCAAACTGTAGAATCTGAAAAGTTCACATACGAAGGTCCCTCTATAACTCTGTCTCTCTCTATAAAAAGGTTTGACCCTGCAGCAGCGAGTAGGCCCTCTGATCGGCCCCAGCAGCTGTCGTTCTACTGCCTCAGCACAACAAATACTTTACTCGCCCGCTGACCTTTCCACACACACAGACATGCAGCTACACACGCTCCAGCTCACACTCACACATGCATACTGTCAAGTGCCAGCAATAGTTGCCAGTGTTTGGTATTTCTATGATATTGTCGATATGCATCATAAAAAAACTTAGAAAAATCTTTTTAAAAAATGACGTCAACACTGACACATTGTCATTTGCAAAATCAAGTTAATGTAAAAGTCATGAGTTTTGGTTCCTCTCAATATTTATTCCGTATCTTACCTAAACAAGTTATTCACTTGCCACTCACTTGCCTTTATTTTGCTTGTACTATCGTTTGCCAAGCTGCTTTGATTCAAGTGGAAAAATCCAATCGAATGTGTTACTGGTGATAATGCAAATGTCAATAAATCTCACAGACATACTGAAAAATCATTAAAAACATAGAAACCTGAACACATAAAAAAAACATCCAACAAGGCTCAACTTTTCATTAATACTCATGCACACATACATTAAGTAAAATTAATTAATTTCCTTCACATTCACTCTTTTACACAATATTACTACATATCATTTTTATCAGTCCATATACTGTAGGCCTAAATATATTGTGACCCTGGATCACAAAACCAGTCACAAGTAGCACTGTATATTTGTGGCAATAGCCAACAATACATTGTATGGGTCAAAATTATATTTTTCAACAAGACAATGCTCCTGCCCAAATTGCAAAGACAAGAATAGTCTTGAGAACAATCTGGCTCATGTTTTGGCCTGGTCAGAGTCCATATTTAAACCCAATAGTGAATATTTGGTCTCACATTAAACTCAAACCAACTGGGAGACATTTTTCCGATTCAACTACTCATGAACTGTTTGAAGACATTTACACATTGAATGGAACAACACTGAGTCTTCTTCCTGTAAAAAGGGGAAGGCTATTCCGTGCTAAGTTATTTACAGTATCTGTTAAATTATTGATATTTTCCTGACTGATTTGTGATTAAAATGGTTAAGACCATTAAAAGGCCGCTAAATATTTTGCCATTTTTGGCATGGCCCTTTTTTTTGTTGTTGCCCAGAAGCGTGTGTGTGTGTGTGTGTGTGTGTGCATGCATACAGTCTATACAGGTGCAAAAGTTCATTTATTTCAGTAATTCAACTTAAAACTAATATATTATATAGACTCATTACATGCAAAGTGAGATATGTCAAGCCTTTATTTGTTATAATTTTGATGATTATGGCTCACAGCTTATGAAAACCCCAAATTCTAAATCTCAGATAATTTGAATATTGTGAAAAGGTTCAGTAGGCTCAAAGTGTCACACTCTAATCAGCTAATTAATCCAAAACACCTGCAAAGGGTTCCTGAGCCATTAATTGGTCTCTCAGTCTGGTTCAGTAGAATTCACAATCATGGGGAAGACTGCTGACCTGACAATTGTGCAGAAAACCATCATTGACACCCTTTACAAGGAGGGAAAGCCTCAAAAGGTAATTGCAAAAGAAGTTGGATGTTCTCAAAGTGCTGTATCAAGGGACATTAATAGAAAGTTAAGTGGAAGGGAAAAGTGTGCAAGAAAAAGGTGCACAAGCAGCAGGGATGACCATAGCCTGGAGAGGATTTTCAGGAAAAGGCCATTCAAATGTGTGGAGGAGCTTCACAAGGAGTGGGCTGAGGCTGGAGTTACTGCATCGAGAGCCACCACACACAGACGGGTCCTGGACATGGGCTTCAAATGTTGTATTCCTCTTGTCAAGCCTCTCAAACAACGTCAGAAGTGTCTTACCTGGGTTAAAGAAAAAAATAACTGGTCTGTTGGTCAGTGGTCCGAAGTCCTCTTTTCTGATGAGAGCAAATTTTGTATCTCATTTGAAAACCAAGGTCCCAGAGTCTGGAGGAAGAATGGAGAGGCACACAATCCAAGATGCTTGAAGTCCAGTGTGAGTTTCCACAGTCCGTGTTGGTTTGGGGAGCCATGTCATCAGCTGGTGTTGGTGTTGGAGATGCTGACTTCATTTTCCAGCAGGACTTGGCACCTGCCCACACTGCCAAAAGTACCAAAACCTAGTTCAATGACCATGGGATTACTGTGCTTGATTGGCCAGCAACCTCGTCTGACCTGAACCCCATAGAGAATCTATGGGGCATTGCCAAGAGAAAGATGAGAGACGTGAGACCGAACAATGCAGAAGAGCTGAAGGCCGCTATTGAAGCATCCTGGTCTTCCATAACACCTCAGCAGTGACACAGGCTGATAGCATACATGCCACGCCGCATTGAGGCAGTAATTCATGCAAAAGTGGCCCAAACCAAGTACTGAGTACATGATTATACTTTTCAGAGGGCCGACATTTCTGTATTTAAAATCCTTTTTTTTTTATTATTGATTACATGTAATATTCTAATTTTGTGAGATTTTGAATTTGGGGTTTTCATAAGCTGTACACCATAATCATCAAAATTATATCAAATAAAGGCTTGAAGTATCTCACTTTGGATGTAATGAGTCTATATAATATATTAGTTTCACCTTTTAAGTTGAATTACTGAAATAAATTTAGAGTTTCACCTGTATATAACAATCACAGTTGGATTGGTTGGGATTCATTGTTTTCAAAAAGAATTAGGCTTTACACCACACTTGAAAATGTATGAAGTAAAGTACACCAAAATATTTATTTTTTAGTAAATGAAGTCAATGCCCATGGTGTAGGTCATCACATTAATTATGAAAATTCTCTTACGTTTAAGAAAGAGTCCAAATACTTTTTGTATAAAAAGCTTTGCTATGTTTTGTCTTAATTTTCAACATCAAATTGATTACTTTATCATTTTAGACTTGTTGGGTAAGCTTTATTTCATTTAAAGAAGTGTTACTTTCTTTGATCTTGACATTCATACATTTTTTTACTGTGCATGGACACACACACACACGCACACACACACACAGCCATGCAGTGGTTACTTACCTTCCGTTATCGATGCTCCACCACAAAGCTCATGGTTGTGCCGTCAAAGGAGGGAGGAGCAACAATACGGGCACCTTGCTGTGATGTAATACTGATGACAGGTTTGGTGGCACTGCTGGGTACTGCGGTGCCTGGAGGTACCAGATACATGCTGCCCGTCTCAACCACATCCTCTGCCTCTGAGCAGGTGGACGAGCGGGACTGAGGGGCCGGGTGCGGGTGGGGTGGCAGCAGGGTCGAGGGGTAGACCAAGTATGTGGGGGGATAGGCTGCCGCAGGACCGAGGGCGACCGGCGAGACTGACACAGGCACTGGCGTGAGTGGTAAAGGAATGTCCAAGTACTGTCCACTCTCAGGATGGTAAAACCGCTGGGCGGCTGGCTGCATGGGCACAGGCGTGTCCACTAAGTAGTACTGGCCTGTGGTGGGGTCCAGCAGCAGCTTGCGCTGGATGTGAGGAGGTGAGAGGTCTACGGGGGGTGTGAGGCAGAGTAGCTGGGGTTGAGTGGCAGGTACAGCCGGCAGGGGCACGGCGTGGTGATAAATCATGGCCGTCGGACTTTCAGGGGACCAAGACTCCATTACAATAGGTGAGCGTTGCAGGGGCTGATGGGAAAGTTTTGGGTGAGACTGGGTGGAGCCGAATGCGTGTGAGGGTTTTGAATCGGAAGCGTGAGCTTTAACAGGGATTGTTAAGTAATTGTCAGAGTCTGGCTGCTGGTGCTCTTTCTGGTGCTTTTCCTCACTTTTTGATTTAGACTGACAGATTTTCACCGACAAAGGTGCTTTATGAGATTTAAATGTATAGTTTCTACTAGAAAACATTTGTTGAGCGCTATCATTCACGGTGTTTATACGGTTAGGTGCTTTGAGGTTACTGCCTAGACTAAATACGCACTTGTCACTGAAAGACTCTGTCCTTTGGGCTACTGATTTAGCCGTGTGTTCCTGACCTTGAGAACTTGTTGGCATACATACTTTCTCCTCATCAACGCAACCTCGAGTGCCGGTGGTCAACTTTTCAGAGCGCAGCTCCGAGCTAGTGTCCGCTTTCCCAAATTCGTTCTCACAGTCCGTTTTGGTCGTGACTCCTTGCTCCTCTCGTGTGATGAGCGACAGCACGTGGCTGTCTGTGATTGGTCGCGGCGCTTGCGTTTTGCGCTTCCATTCGTTCCTATCGAAAACATACAGTTGCTCCATAGTTTTCACAGCTGCCTTTAACTTTTCAAGCGCTATTTGATTTGAAACCTTCGACTCTGGTTTCTTCTCGCTGCTGTCTGTTGTTTTTTCTGATTTTTGTTTTGCCGCTTTAGGGTAGATTTTTAAGCTAAACTCTGGCTGTTCAGTGAGAGGCTGCTTAGCGCATGGCACTCTGGGTAAGGCACTTTTAGCAGCCCACTCAGAGGAGAGATTTAGGGACATTCTTGATGTTTCAGCCACACTCTCGCCCATGTTAACAGGCTCGGAGGGTTTTGTGGCATTGTTTGTGTTCACAGACTGGCATTTTATTACCATTGGTGTAGGAAATGTTTTTTTGTCAGGTCCCCTATTAACAGGTTTGCTCTCCTCTCGTAATGCTGTGGATGCCGTCCCTGAAGAAGCGCAAGCATTTTCTATTGCTACAAACCGATATGAGCTTTTTACCAATTTGCGCACGTCCCTAACCTGATGAATAGGAGTCTGGAACTTACATTTACTATCTCTAATATCCCTTACCATAAAATGCGGTACTCTGTCTGATATGGTCAACAAATGGTTTTTAGATTCGCTTGTCGCCTTTTTAGTGCTGGCATTGTGATGGATATTAGGTGTTAACAAACTGGTGATATTAAACTTATCGCTTTTGTTTTCTTTGACACTTCGAAGGTGTATTTTGATTTCGGGCACTTTTTGACACTGTGTGGTTTGGTCTGTGTCCGCTGAGCAAGGGCCAGAGCTCAGTTTTCCACACCCTCCCCCATCTGACTCTCCAAGATCTCCAGTCACTTTCAAATTATGTAATGAAAGCCCAACAGCTTCCTTTCCCTTAGGCATAAGCTGCGAGCTAGGGACATACAAGTGAGACATCTTAATCATCTTACTACTCTCGCCCTCAACACTTTCCCTGCTTTCCATCATAGGTCTAATTGAGGTGTCTAGCAGCGTCTCCTCCTCCTCCAGTGCACACTGAGATTCTCCATCTCCTTGTGCTTCCTGCTCTCCATCTTTCCAGGATTTGAAAGCACTTTTTTGGCTGGGGGTCAAAGGAGACTTTAGTGGTTCGCTAGGGTCTAATTTAGAGGTAATTTCTGGGTCACAGGGTGACTCAGTGATTTCAGCAGCATGGAAACCCGGGTTCTCTTGTGGCTGGTCTATTGCATCCCCGAGTTCCTCTTGAGAGTGTCCTGATGCAGTTTCTGAAGTCTGTCTTTGTAAGCTCTTTACAGTCTCATTACCATCTTTAGAGTGAGGGCACACTGATGACACAGGATACGTATCGCTTATTTCACCTCTTTCCATTTTACGCTCTTGCTCAAACTGCATTTTCTTGGAAATTACATTTTTCAAAATACTAGAGGCGAAGATGGCTTTCTTGTGGGCATCTTCCAAGGTTTCACAGAGTGGACTTTCTGCTTCACACTCCTCCTTGGTTGGCGTGGTGCCCGTAACATCAGCTGTGGAACGTGACATTATGGCATTCATTGCGCGTTTCGCGCGCCTCTCGCGCGCAGGTATTCCTGATCCGACATTACAGCCGAAGTTCAAGGTTTCAGTCAGTGTGATGGTTTCACCAGGTTTGCTTCGTATCTCTATTTTCTTAGACGCCTGCTGAGAGTTCAAGTTATTTTTCAGCGACACTATTTTAGTTTGAGGACTATGCGTATTTGTTTGAACCACGTCTTTTATTGTTGTACACTCGGCGCTTTTATTTGCCTCAAAAATAGGCGTAGAGTTCTTGTGCGCCTCACGTGTCAAATTGCCGTAATTTAAGTCGACGAAAGCGGACCATTTGTTAATACTCAGTCCGTGTTCTGACATTGAGGACTCACTGGAGCTGCTAAAGTTTATGGCATCAAAGTAAGGACAGGCCAAACTCCGGAAGGAACGCGCGGTGAGATTACGCACCTCTTTATCGGCGTCATCCAGTTCGCTGACGGAACTGGACGCGCCACTGGAATATTCGTTGATGTCTTTCCCCCTCTGTTTGCTCGCGAGGTGCTGGCGACCCGGGGGCGGGATAAAGTAGCGGTCAAACAGGGTCTCGCTTTTGGAGTCCGAGCTTCTGAATGAATAATGACTCCGCTCACCTGCACGTCTGCTGTGAAAGCGGACATTCCTCTGACCTAAAGCACTGGCAGGGTCGTTGATCGCGCGCGAAGAAGTTTTGATCGACAGGTGAATATGTCCCGACGAATTTCCAAGCTGTCCGCCGCCGCCGCCTTCATCCGAGCTGGCACATTTATCGGATTCGCAAAGTTCACTTTCGGTGCTGACCAGAGCACCTGTGGCGGACAGCTTCGCCGCGCGTGAAGTCGGCGGAACTTTATTGCTCTTGGACTTGCTTTGGATTCTACCGAGGGTCGTCTCGTCACTTTCAAATGATGCGTAGTCAACAAATGAATATACCAGATTATCATCCTCGAAATCCAAGCAGGATCCGCGACCAAACTCGTAATCCACATCGTGATCTAACTCCGTTAGCTGGATCTCGTGCGTCGTTATATAGTGTGCCTCTACATCTGCTGCGCTCCTGCTGTCTTTTGATTCGCAGCGACTGTTCAAGTACATGTCGGTGTATTGCAACTCCTCCGTTTCAAACGACGCCGATTTTGAATCTTCGGTCTTTACATCCGACACCGCGTCCACATAATCACTTATTAGCGGAACGCGCTCTTCATAAAGTCTCTCAGCATGGCACTTTCCCTCGTTACATTCTTTCGATAAACTTTTGTCTGCATTTTCATTCTCCTCTCGCTCCCCAGGACTCTTAATCCCGGAGATGGATGCATCGCCTTTACATTTAAATATTGCCAGCTGGTTCCCTTCACCTGTGAAAGTGACCTTTACAGTCTTTGTGCTGTCTGACTTCATGTCCGGTGGATTGCCCAGGTCTACATAATTTGTTTCGCTGTGATAGCCACTGTTGCAGTGTTCTTTCGTGTCTGCCAGCGGCTTTTTCAACGGTCCGGTGTCCTCTCTGCTCGCGACGGCCGTTTGAAGTGTCTCCATCTGCTCTTAACGGCGTCCCGCACGGAGATCAGTGGTGTTACTTCTGACACCGGACCGTAGTAAGGTTTGTGTGTGTGTGTGTGTGAGAGAGTGACTGAACTAGACCTGTGCGCGAGGGGAAAGTGAGCGAGGGAGACACTGCGGCGACGAGAGAGAGAGAGAGAGAGAGAGAGAGAGAGAGAGAGAGAGAGAGAGAGAGAGATGCAGTCGCACTGCACAGGTATGATCCCCTTACCACTTATCATGTGTCTAGGCTAATGATAATGTAGTTATTCTAAACGATGACTACATAGCTGACATTAAATTGTGACAGTGTCATGTTAGGGCATAAGATGAGCTTTTTGAGGAGTACGTGAGCAGTTTAGGCCTACGTTTTAATAAAAAATATGGGGGGGATATAAAAAAATGTATAAACTATATAAAAAAATTATCCAATATTTGCTCACAAAAGATATATAGCAACATCTATCATAAATCAGTCTTAAAACCATGGTACTTTGATATACGAATATGATAATGACTGATTTCCATATACATGTTTCATTTTTCTGGTAAATTTATTTTTAAGAAAATTATTATATGCAGCATGAGAAAGAGGAAAGAATGTATTTTAGTGCTATAAGAAGTTTTCAAGTATGTACTTGAAAACTGTCAAGATGCAGATGGTGACTTAAGAAGGATTAAAAATAATTAAATACAACAAACAATATTTTTATTTAAAAAAAGCAAAAAAAGAAATGTTCTTGAGTGGACTGAACAAACTAGATACATTATTACAATCTTCAGGACAGCAGTGAAATGTATCAAATAGTCCATTCCTTGGAAAAATATTGATAGTTTCCTTTGATAGGATTCTCTCTAACAGTGAACTTTCAAATTATTTGAACTTACAAAGAAATTGTGTTCCCTGCACATGTTTAATATTAAGTTTTGTAAGATTTGTATCTAAATGCAGGAACTATGACTATTAGTTCAACCACTGTAATAAAAATGTTCATGTAATAGATGAGCTAAGATAGCTAACCTTTAGCCATAGAAAAAAAAAATAGTTTGATACATTGGAAATTGACTAGCAAGTTTGAAATATATATATATATATATATATATATATATATATATATATATATACACATACAGTATATATATATATATATATATATATATATATATATATATATATATATATATACACATACAGTATATAGTATATTATTCTGATGAATTTGGTTTAACATAATTTTTGTCTAGAAAGTTTATTTTGACAGGCAAAAACAGTTGCATCAAAACAATGTTCATCAGTTTCAGATTTCATGTTCATCTCTCAATCATAGGCAGCTGTATATATGGGTCCTTAATAAATATTAATTAATATAATATATAAATAGTGAGCAGTTTCCTAGATCAAGGGGACGGCACATCTTACCCTATTCTCCACTACTCTACACAGGTATTATTAGACATCATGTCATAGCCCTCAAAGCTTAGAGCAAAACGCTATGCTCAAGAAGAGCCACAGGTCTATTGTGGGCGACCGCCTCCTAGAAGCGCATAACCGCATACATAACGCGAGTATAGAAACATTTGTTGTCAACTGAATGTTATCAATGTCCGCCTCTGGCCCACGACAGCTGCATGCCCGTATTAGAGCCAGTGCCTGCTGCCAACCGTACAGAAGGCAACCTGGCTTTGGGAAAGAGACAAGAGAACCACTACCCAACAAAGAAAGAGAGAAAAGAACAACTGCAGAGGTGTGAGGGATATGACAGTCTGAAATCATGGCATCCAATAAGAAAGGAGACAATAAATCTAAGATGGTGACATCCAGTCTAATAACATCATATTTGCCTAAATCCTCATTTTTAAAATGCAACGTGAGGGGAGAATAGAGTTCAAATCTGAAACTTTGGTAACACTTTACAATAACTTATGAAAGACCAGGGCTAGACCACGTGGGGAAGGTCTCAATAACTGTATGTCAGTAAATACATTTCTCAGTCAAAGACCAATAATTTTGTATGATAGTTACAAACAAAAAATAAAATAAAAAAATCAGGATTTTTTTTATTTTATTTGTCCTGCATATTTATGTAGACTTCTTGGTAACACTGTACAGAACAGTTTAAAAATGTGTTAACATTAATTAATGTTATCATAAACTACAATGAACAACTTAAAAAAATGCATTTGAAATATTGAAAATGTATTAGTACTCATAGATATTAACATTCACGAAGATTAATAAATGCTATCGTTAATTTTTCATGTTAACTATTCCATTAACTAGTTATAACATATAGAACCTTAATTTAAAGTGTTACCAACTACTTATCTGAACGCACATGAACTATTAAACATTTTACAGTGTTTATCAACCTAATGAACGTTGTTATAAAGTGTTATGGTTAAGCATTAAGTCTAACTTTTAATTCTATTAAATACCAACAAAGAGAATATCAACTTTCACAATAATTGTGGGTGAAAAGAAGTCACCAGCAGCACAAGGATTCTTGATTTTTTGCAAACTTAAAAAATAAAAAAAATAAACACGGAGTGCACCTTTTGCTGTAGCAGTAGTTGCAACAGAAAAGATCTAAACATTTAATGAGTAGAGAATTTGACTTAAAAATATATAAAAAAATTGGGGGGAAAAAAGGTGCCAGGCTGCACATACCCCTCCTCGGCCATGGTTAATCTATCCTCCAGAGCCGTGGAGGAGCCGGGAACGGGGCTATTTAGGACACCTGCTAACAGTATGTAAAGTATTTGCATATGGAGTAGTTGGGCCTGCACTCATCTCATGTATTACCATCATTAGTCCGAACGGGTAAACGATGGATCCACTTTGACAGCTGCATACATCAGACTACATTAAATGCTTCAGAGTGGTCGATTTCACACCAGAACACAAACTGCTTACAAACTTGTCAGTGTCTGAATTTTTAACGACCTCTACAAAGCTGTTAAATTTAGGCAGCTATTTAAAATGTGGACACCACACACATGCAAGCACTTCGAGATCAGTTACTCACAGAGGGCCATATAAAACAGCAGGTGGCAAATCATGAGTGCCATTAATCAAAGCACAGGCATTAGCGTGGTATGTCCTTCTCATTCTCACTCTGCTGTGCTTTGCTGGTCTTTCGGCCTTACTTTGACCCTAAAGGTCAGCAGGGGTTTGGGGACATCATCAGCAGCACAGGAGAAGACACTAAGCAATCTTTACAATTTATATCTAGCAAAAGCAGCGTTACATGGCACAAAATAGATGTACCTGTAAAAGTACTTATTTTCTAGCTAATATTAGGCTATACCTATTATTATTATTCGCCTGTAACTATCAACAAAAAGACTTTTAGACCTATTATCACAGTACTTATGTGATTGCAGGTGGACAATTTAGTAGACAGCTCATCTCATGTCCATGTGTGCATTAGTTGAGTCAGTGTGAATGATGATAAAAGTGTGGAGGGTTTTGAATTTCAGAACTGCTATGCTGAGACTTCACAATTAGGTCATAAGAACGCACTAGGCATGAGAACAGAAATAAAAAGGCCCCACTAAAAGGGCTTGAGGAATGAATTCATTACCCTTTTGTGACTTTAACACTGTTGAATCATTTTGCATCCATAGTATGTCAATAGTTCACACGAGTTTTGACATAGCCCGACAAAATTAATATGTAGGCCATTAAATCAATGGGAGGATAATGTATGGTCTGAAGCATTGAACATGTGCCTTATAAATTATGGTAACAGCTAGCTATGAGAAAGAGCTAATGGAAAACCAACCAACAAGCTCTGCACATGCACTACCATTTAAAAGTTTGCGGTAAACTGATCAAAACTGACTGTAAAGACTTCTAAATTGTTACAAAATAAAATACATTTCAAATAAATGCTGCTTTCTATTCATCAAAGAATCCTGAAAATTGTGTTTCCACAAAAATATTAAGCCGCTCAACTTTTTTCATTGACAACAATAATAAACGTATCCATTTGTATTATATTATTAAAAGGTTATCATAAAATAAATATAGGATATTACTGGAGGTGTCCTTCGTTTGGTCATATTCTACAGTGGCCTAAATGGGATAGACAAAAAAGCTAACAAGATATAGGGCGAACACAAATTATGACAGCAATGCAAGGCATGTGTGACCCTGCCTTAGTGGACATAATGACAAAAGGAACAATCACACATTCACTCTTACTCACATACACAAGCTTTGCCATGATAAAAGTGGCCATGTGGTCGCTGGTCCGATCACTTGCGTCCCTGAAGAATAATAATATGTATGTTTGTGGTCATTCAGACATCAGATAATAAAAGCTGATAATAAACAATGTAAACACAGAATGGAGACACATTTTCTAATTTGTAAAAAATTTATTACAAACATTTCGTAGGCTAAGTTTATTATTTATAATACAGCAAAAAAGTTTCTAGCAACCTTGGCACGAAATGTAAGGACGAAGAGAGCGTTTGTGCTCCTTGTCGGATACTTTCAATAGTCACAGAGAGACTGAAACACTACACCGTGAGAGAATCTTACAGTCTACGTATGGAATCTTCAAAATCCCTCGCCGAACAAACAGACACTGGACTTTACGAGGTAGGAGACTGAGAAACGAGATCCTGTCACAAGCTCAACTTTGGACCAGTTTAGTGCTTTTGCCTCGTCATTTATGATAATATCACATGTGAAAGAGCAGGTTTTTGGTAGTCAGGTCCTAAATATTAAATACACAGTTGAAAGGGTGTAATATTTAATATGTTTCCTTAGTATTTTTTCTTCTCCATTTCACAGATATAGAACATGCTCAACAGTATACTCTCCCCTAAACGGCAAAAACGCAACCTTACATCATCTATCATTTTGATTGCAGTTTTCTCAAAATGGTAGCTCTACAGTGCCCTCTTGTGATCAAATCTAGTGCAGCAAACTCTTATCTGACGCTACTGCTGATGCTTGTACATTTCAGAAGGCATGAAAACCAAACAGAGCCACTATGTTGGTTAGGACAGGAGTGTCGGATAAGTTCAAGTGAAAACTCCATTCGTGAAAACTGATGCAAACCTGTATTGGTACCTGGACTGCGAGCCAAAGGAATGTGTCGAGGACCAGAAACGTGATCGGGATTACTCTTCCCTGTACAGTAGTTTGAAGACGCATTTACATTTTCTCAAAAGTGAGTTCGTGTCCACAGGTTTGACACACTTTCCTGTAGAGATCTTCCTCTTCGTCCAGAATCTCCTCAGGGCCGTAGTCATGCTGATGGATACTGGTATCTTTCTTAAACATACTGCTCCTTACCGCCCGCCTCAGCTCTGAAAGCCAGACGAAGATTGAGAGCAATGTATAATTGTGACCAAATGTAGTCATGTGAACAAATTAAGTCTCGGTTTATTCATTCAGCAGTAATATGGATGGGATTTTGATTAGTATTTAGATTTTAGCGCACATTTTAAATCTGACCGTCTAAGAGTAATGCACTAGGCTGGTCAGCTTTCATACCTTTAACCTTTTTATTAAAGCGTTTCTGCTTCTGAACCTCTCTGTTCTCCTCTCTACTCTCCTTGGCCTCCTCGAGAGCTTCCTCACTGCCCCATACCTCCAGAGAGCGCTTTTCCACCTTAACATTCAATAAAATAAAACAAAATGGTATACAAAAATCAACAAACCAAACACACATAAGAATTCATGAAACCGTTGGATGATATAGTAACACTTTAATTTGTTAATTTTGATGCATTGGGTATAATCACAATGAAAACTATGTTTTACAGCATTTATTATTCTGGATTTATAGTTCATTATTAAATATAGTAATGGTCATTATTGTTATGTTTGCTCATAATTAATAATAATGAATAATAATAAAAAAATATAAGAAATTAATACTTTTATTTAGCAAGGTAAATAAAGACATAATTGTACAAAAAGATTTCTATTTCAAATAAATGCTGTTCTTTTAAACTTTGTATTCATCAAAGAATCCTGACAAATGTATCACGGTTTCCACAAAAATATTCATTGAACACAATAATGTATTAATAATTAATAAAAATTTTACTAGAGCACCAAATCAGCATATTAGAATGATTTCTGAAGGATCGTGTGACACTGAAGCTTAGAGCTGAACGTCACAGGAATACATTTCATTTTATAATATATTAAAATAGAACACAGTTAATTTAAATTGTAAAAATATTTCACAATACTATTCACTATATTACTACGTTTGACCAAATAAATGCAGTCTTGGGAATCATAGGATTTTCTTTCAAAAACGAACAAAAACTAATTTCATATATCCTTAGAAGGGATTTACATTTAATAACTGGGTTGAGTGAGATCAGGTTATATTTACAGCTCTGGCTTGAGGATATGTTGAACCTACCTGTGTCTTTAAGTAGAGTTTCATGTCTCCCCAGTGTGGATTGTGAGGATTTTTCCTCAGGATAAATCGCAGCAGTGGCTCCCTCTTATCCATATCACAATCCTTCAGAAGGAAAGTCTGTTTCGCTTCCGTGCGAGATATTAGCTTGTGCTTCACTTCATTGTCTCTATGCAAACATATGGAATTATAAAATGAATTACGCATACACATTACAGTACTTGTTTTGAGCACTTGTTGAACTGCAGGTGCACAGGAAACACAATAAAGTAGCGGAAGTGAAATACAGAGACAAAAACAACTACATTATGCTAACAACACCAGCCAGTAAACCCTCTGTAACAAGTTTAACAGTATGTTTTAACCCACTGTGACCACGTACAGAATGGATGACATACCTGCATTTATCACACACAGACAAATCAAAACTGTTGCTGAGATAAGAGTCCATAAATGGCTTCTGACACTCCTCACACATCAGATAATCAGGCTCCATCACTGGGGCTGAAACACACACATAAAATTGTTTCAATTTGTCACTCAATATTAAAAAGGATGTCTAATGGGCAGGTAACACAGTTATTAAGCATGCTTTTTTTTTGTTAAAGCATTTACATGAAATTAATTAATTAATTAAAATGGATATTTAAAACAATTGTGTGCATGTATGCGAAGCCATTTTTGGTCACCTGGTTGCTGGACCACTCTCTTTTCCTGCTGCTCATCCTCTGCCGTCTCCTCTTCAATAAAAAAACCTGCACCAGAGTCTATAGTTTTTGCCACTTTAGCACAAGTAGCACCTGAGGGAAGACAGATTATTATAAACCATGGTACATGATCAAATTAGGTACACAATCTTAAATAAGTGAAATTCATGCAATTTCAAGTACTGTATGTGTTGTGCAGCTTCCAAACACATGCCTTCTATAGCTGAAGACGGTCTACTGGCGAGCCTGGCTTGCCTGAGCATCAATGCCCGTTGTCTGTTCCGTTCTATTTTGGCCAACATGTGCGGTGTTAAGGACACGCTGGACTCGTGTGAAGAGTTTACAGAATCTGCTGGTGCTTCTTGAGAGTTACTGGCCTCTGGTACATCCATGATCAGTCTATATACAATACCAGTTTGGAAAAAAATTACTTGTTCATTAATTTATTTCACAATAAAATAATAAGTAAGCAATTAAAACATATTCGTATAGAAATGACAGTTTGGAAATAATGCAGTGACCAAAGATCAAAAACCTTTCAACCTTTCACAATAAAATACTATAATATCAGTATTGACATTATGCAGTGACTAAAATCTAAATCTTTCAAGAATTTAACACAAGCAATAAGATCAATATGAATAAATAAATAAGTACATCCATGTTATTAGATAAATCACAAATCAAATGTAATATATTACAAACTTACAGTGGTAATATTACTACTTTATGGATAAAGCATAAACTATAGATGAGTTGATTATCATAATTCATCAGATCAATACAAATAAATCAATGAAAAAATAAATACAATATTAGAGAAATCACAAATCAAATTGAATATATTATAAATTTAAAGTGGTAATAATGATATATGTATGCAGCATAAACTAGTTGGTTATTATACAGAAAGCAAAGAGCTCGATACTTTTAACGACAATTAATCTATAAAGCGCCGTCTTACCGGAAACCGTTTCTGTTTTTTATAGTTGGTCTAATGAGGAATTAAATGAAATATTAAAAATGACAGTCCAGCAGCGTTTCAGTTCTGTTTACGAGCGGGCTGTCC